>JXTB01000202.1:614114-666761 GCA_002914805.1 Parasponia andersonii | reverse complement strand
CTAAATGAAAATTATTATTAGCTAGCTAGATGTGCTGCTCTTATGATTTTTCTGCCAATTATTAGTTTATTACATATCTACAAAAAACTTCAGATCTCAACGCGTTATATATTTTTATATTGAAGAGACAGCGAAGTTCTTTTGACAAGCATGTAAGGACGTGCATGCGGCCTTAGTACACTCTCTTTTATGGCTACATGGTTTATACGTAATGTGAAAAATGAGCAAGTACACTGTAGTACTTGAAGATAAAAATTCATGAACCCTGACAGCTGGATTTGGAGACACAAATTGGAGCTAGCTAGTAGTTAGCAACAATGGCAAAAAATAGAACTGATTGGAGCAGAATATGATCTATTCAAGTTTCAAATTAACATGTTGAACTAAATATTACACTGATATCATTAATTGTTACTACAGATGTAGCTAGCTCGGATTAATCTTATATATACATAGGTATCAATTTGACCAATGAAAATTTAGTATGTATATTTTTTTATTGTAAAAAGTAAGATAGAGAAAGAGCACTAATGATGCACGTCTTTTTATATACTTCATTATACCTATTAGATTACTATTAGATGGTGATCCAATGACTAAAAAAAAAATACATATCCATAGGAAAAGAAAAAAAATACCTATTGGATTAGCAACCATATATATATATATAAAAGAGTTCACCGAGAAATATCTGAAAATAAACCACCCAAAGGCTACAAATTAGCAAAAGGCTACAAATTAGCAAAGAAAAACCCTACATACCGGTATATAACCCAAGGTCAGGTCTAAACAATTCCCTTGGATAACACTAAAGAAAAATTAGTGAGCTCGCTTCAAAGTTTGAACACGATTAAGAGATTGTCCTTCCTAAACTCAAGGCATAGAAATATCCAAAACACACTTTTATAAGAACAGGCCTAGAGTCGCTAAAGAAATTTTAAATAGGGGCTGCTTTTTCCTTTTCTTCTTTTTTTTTTTTTTTGTTTTTGATTTTCTTCTCTTTGTTTTTGTCCTTTTTTCCCTTCTTTTTTAATGAATAAATTAGCCTCTTCTATCAAGGTTTTGCTTTATATATATAAATAGACGCCTTATTAAAACCTGTATAAAAAAAACAAAAAAAAAAATTCTAAAGAGAAAAAATTTCTAAACAAGAAAAAGAGTATATAATCTTGCTCAAAAAAAAAAAGAAAAAAAGAAGAGTATATAATCTTGAGTTAACAATAGCGAAAGTGATAACAAAGTTTGGGTGGTTAAAGGTCGAGCTTCTTTGTTAATTAACGAAAACTAAAATTAAGCACACCCAAGTTAAGTAACAGACCTGTAACAACTTTTAATCTCATGTGGTTAAGGATAAGTTAATGCCTGTAACAACTTTTAATCTCAAGTGGTTAAGAATAAATCAGGTCGTTATTATTAGCTAGTTAAATTGACATGAACCCGCAATCACCGACCACACATGCAACGCAAAGTCACATATGATATACAATATATATATATATATATATATATATATATATATAGGTTGCTAATCTAATAGATAATTTTTTTTACTTATGGGTAGAGGTTTTTTTTTTTTTTTTTTTACTTATGGGTAGAGGTATTTTTTTTTAAGCCATTGAAGTGATCCAATAGTTATAATGAAATACATGAAAAGACGTATATTATTAATGCTCTTTCTTTTTCTTATTTTTTATAATAAAAAAATGTGCATGCTAAATTTTTATTACCCAAATTGATATTTAAAAAAAAAAAACTAGATTGATACCCATATATATATATATATATATCATTTGTTTCCCAGTCCACTAGGCTTTTTTTGTTTATTTCTCAGCGGAAATCATTTTATGATCAAGATTATTTTTTAAAATATCTAGTATTTCCGTAACTAAGAGAAGGAATCTAACACTTCTAAATATAGTAATATCTCCCCGCCTCTTTCATCAAGCCATGAAATGAAGTGATGAAAACGAAATATATTGATCAAAACTTCCTTTTCCTTAATTTTTTTTTTCCATGCATGTGAGCAAACGTTGATCGTTGATCTTCAACAAAAATGCTTTTAGTCACGGGTGAGCAGTAGTACTTTATGTGTATATATATATATATATTTAATTGAAGGGCATGCCCCATAAATGAACTAAAAAAAGACTTGTATAGCTAAAACCTGTATCTCTCTCTCTCTCTCTCTCTCTCTCTCTCTCTCTCTCATTTTCATGCATAATGGACCCCAGGAATGCCTAAGGTTAGGGATCATGTGCTTCAATGCTCTAATCAAACATCCGCTTGATGAGACATGAATATGCTGTGTTTGTCCTAGACAACACCACGTACCTCCTTATTGTTCATTTTTTCTTTTTCTCAATTCTATCAAAAATATAATAATGTAATGTGAACTGCATTTAAAGATGTCCTAATTAACAAAAGAGTTGTAGATGAAGATGGATTGAGGAAACATCATAGTACAGAACATACGTCATACATGATATAGAACAAAATATAATTCAAACTTGGACAACACTCCACACACCCCACCCCCAAAAGGAAAAAAAAAAAAAAAAACCGTGAAAGATACGTCTCATTCTCATGAAAATTACACAGTTTTAACATATTACATATTAAAACTTATTCACGATCACCCAAAAATCAAACAAACAGAGCCATAACAAGGGAAATGGGCGATTTCCACGTACAAATCAAAACACACCATTAGCCATACAAGAAGTAACATTTTCGATATAGTGAATAATCTGTGAAGCATTTATATAAGCTGTTCCTTACCCAAAGGCTGATTATTTAGAAGAAGAAGAAGAAGAAGAAGAAGAAAGAAATTATTGAATTAAATATATATGGTACGTAGTACTAGAAAGCTTTTAGGCACACTGGAATCCGGATGGAACGTTTCTGGAGCAAACGTTAAGAAGCAAGCTGAGTGCAACAGGGATGTTGAGGTTGATACCAAGAATATTAGCTCTAATGACAGTGCAAAGGCAGATAGCAGCCTCAAGGTCAGCAAGGCCTTGGATAAGAGTGCAGCAAGGAGTCACAGGAGGAGTTCCAATGGTCACGTTGGCCAACCCTCCAAGCAAATCAGCACATACCCCTAACTTCAGGGCATCCCTGGGGCAACTCCCCGAGGATGAAGGGCTCGGAGTCCCGCGGCCTGGGGTCGAAGGGCCCGGAGTCCCTCTGCCCGGGTTCGCAGGGCTCGGGGTACGCCCAGAACCAGAGCATGAGCCACAACCACTTACAAGAGCAAAGAAAAGAATGTTTAGTAAGAGGAACAGAGCAAGTGAGGCAGAGATTTTTGAAGCCATATCTTAAAAACGGAGTCTAGATAGGATTTTAGTTATAAATACTTAATAGTTCAGAAAGAACAAAAAAAGAAGTGGTTGTGGTGGTAGTAGTAGGGGTACTAGTACTTGATGGGATATATGAATGAAGAGAGTGAATGGGTTTTTATAGGGAGAGGCAACCGAGTTGATTTCTAAGAGAAAACAACAAACAAAACATAGATGATATAAAAATCCAAGGGTGGAAGCACCATGTGTGGTCTTGGCATTTTAGCTGGCAATATGAGAAAATTAAGCAGAGTTTTAGGCAAACTTTTGGATGATTGTGATGGTGGGGACTGCCACATTGTCATGTTCTCCTTTTGCATGATCAATATAAAATATGGATCTGATAATTATTTCTCAAAGCTTATTTGCAATAGTAATTAGATGATAATTTTTCCCAGTAGTTTGCATCCACAGCTTCAAGAGTTGGCCTGGTTAAAACCGGTGAAAGGTGGTCAATGGGGCCCAAATAATCACATGTGGTGGAAGTATGTCAAAGTTGGTCCCACACTTACTTTAACTTTTATTATCAGATAATAAATTAATGATTCAACTTGGATCGGTGGAGGATTAATATATGGCGTGTATTTGAGGACAGAGTCAGTAACAATATAACTAGATTAATTACATTGTCACTGATTCAAGCTCTGGAAAATATATTGGGAAGTTTCTATAGTTTCCAATACTCTGCAGACTACGAACCTAGTGATCCTAGTGATATAGTTGACCAACCGTGATCTCCAAACGTCACCATCGCCTCTTGACACTTCCTTCATTAATTGACTTAGTTGCATACTCTACCATTATAATTGAGATTATTTAAGTCATCCATGTTAATTTCACTCTCAATAAGGACATTTGTTTTAGTATTTTATCGTTTAGATAAATGTTAATCTCCTCTTGATGTATGATTAACAAACTTTGCTGTAATTAAATATCTTATCTAGATTCTAGATCTTTAATGAAAAGTTGTTTGTCTTGATGAGGTCGAGTTAATTTGTTTCATAATATTGCGAGTGGAAGAAATGTTCAGCATGCAGGAAAAAACACTTTGGAGTTCAACATTTTTTGGTTACCGTACAGGTCTCAGTAGTGAAAGAGATTACGAAAGAAAATACCTTCCACAATCAACTCAGTGGTAGACTGAGACTAGCTTTCCCACGAGGCTGTCCCTTTTATTTTCTGATCTGCTTACACACTGATATACATCTGAGCAGTAACTATTCTTCTGAAAAAGTTATTAAAAAAAAAAAAAAACTCTAAAATTGAGCTTTTCCTATTTGTTGAATTGTCAGATTTTAAGTGAATTGAGACAGCAAATTAAGGGTAGCCTTATAGGGGATAGCCATATGAGACCCATTCCCTCAGTCGTATTATTAAATGGTATATTAGTAAAAATAACGTAGAAGGTATGATTTATGGCTATTTTTGGTGAGATAGAAAAGGAATGAAAAAGAAAGGGTAGGAGAAAAAAGTAGAGAGAAAATAAAATAAAATAAAAAAAAAAAAAAAGAAAAGAGCTTTGGTTTCTTTGGATAAAAAAATGAGCTTTTTTTTTTTTTTTTTTAGAAGGGAAAATGAGAAAAAATATATATAGGTGGTCCCACAAAGAATTCTCTCCCTAAAACGGAAAGAATAGGGACCGGAAACTTGTTTGAATTGAGTTTTTCAAACTACTTTTGCACATTAATTTAAAAATAATAATAAAGACCATAAAATAGTCATTTTAAAGAAAATTAGTTTTCTTAGTTTTCTCTTGACGAACCAAATAATTATAAAGAAATAGTATTTTTTTTCCTGCCCAAACATTGTTTTTTAGTCTCATACTTTTCAGTCCCACTAATTTTCTTTCTCCTCTGTCGAAATACAATCTCAGAGGGAAAAAAAAAATCAGAAATGGAGAGAAGATAAAGAATTATTTTGTGTATAGGGTGAACATATATATAAATCTATACATATACATAAAATATTATAGTTGTGCCTTGAATAGGCACAAATATTAGAGTTTTTCTAAAAATCAAATCCTTTCATTCTAGATCACCTCGCGCGGATTTCATCGTGGTCCATCAGTCATTACACATATGACTTTTGATTTCTATTTACATAAGCTATATGTATAATTACATTTACAAGAGTAACTAGGTTATTAACTTATAGGTGGCTAATTTTGACTCCTCTTTTTTCTCCCTTTTTTTATCTAATATAATTAATATGTCCTTACATTTTTTCGGTTTTGCTTACAAATTACCGCTATATAAAAGACAAAAACAGATTATATAACATTAAAGAAAAAAATCATATTTTTTAACACCCCTAATGCTCATTTTCCAAGCATAAAAAAAAATATATAATAGGTACACTGTAAACTATCGCATGAGTAGAAAAAGAATGAAAGTTTTTTTTTTCTTTTTTTGTCCCTCACTACACGTCAACTATGAGCTCTTGAAGAAGAAAAAGAAGGCACAACGTTCCTAGAAATAAAGGAGAAATAAATAGGAAAGTATAGATGGGTTCTTCAAAAACAGTAATAACTATTTGATAAGGGAAATTTTGGAATTAGTGAAAACTTATGAGGTGTTTCTTTCCTTTAATTTTTTTTTTTTAAGGTGAGAGAGAAAAAAGAATTGTGGCTCCTACTATATATGATATGTAGATATATTTCCGCCAAATTTCATATATTATTTTATTAGCACACAGTAAACTCAACAGTCAACTAGCTACTAATTAACATATATACTTGACAAACTCAGGAGTTAGTGCAAGAAAGGGTTACAAGATAGTTTGTAAGTTTAACGTTTTCATTAATATTGTAAATACGAACTCAAAAAAAAACAAATAGAAACAGAAATTTTTTACATTCTGTAAAGTGCCAAATAAGAGAAATTATAATTTAACCAACCGAGAATTATCAATAGAAAGTAGCAACCACCGTTACTGTTAATCGAAGTAAAATTCCTAGCATGTTCACTATAAGCTGATTTGATTAGTTAAGATATCAATCGTTGAGACAATCATATATACATATGTGTTTGGCAAGTTGTTGATGGAAGTTTAGTGGATCAAGGAATTTTCACGGGCTGTAGTACACGTATTACTAAAGCCTAGCTAGAATATTCCACAATATATAGTAACCAATGGGCTCCACTGGAGTTCGATTCATTTGATTTGAAAATCTGATATGTTCAAACCGACAATCCCAATGTCGATCGTCGTTATTACATTGTTTTACTTCAAACTGACACCATGCCGTGTGGAGCCACATTTGGTTGATATGCCGCAAGTCTCAGAAGCATTGATCTAGATCATGAAGATCACCAATGAACCCCAAAACGAATCTTGGCATATATGTTGATAATTAGCTGCGCGTTGTGACTGCATATGACTTTGTTTTTTTCTTCTTTAGAAGGCCGAAGCGTGTTCTCAAAGAATATTGGTTAACTCGTCACGGAATAAATGCTTCTTCTTCTCAAGAGATCGATGGACTTTACTTGTCCTCATGCACAGAAGGCATAAAATTAATTGAAGGTGCTCTCTATGCATATCGAATATAGATAAAATTACTTTCGTCATAGAGCAATCTTAATTTATGTCTATGTATTAGGCATGTCGACATTGACATATATCTTCATTGTAAATGATGGAACATTACGATGATACATGTGTGCAAGCGTCTTTAATTGGTTCCAATTCGATCTATGATACATGTTTGTCCAGGATTCACCAGGAATAGTCTCGTGATACTGCACATCACTATGTCGCCTTGCTCCAACCTATATCATCATCCAAAATCACATTCACAATTGCTCGCAACGTGTTGTTGATACTTAATTAAACTTAAACAATCACGATTGATCAGCAGCGCAAAATCCATGTTATGTATAATGTGACTTAAAATTCAAGGTTTCCTAATTTAATTAGGATTTGGCTACATGGGATTATAGAAAACTATTTGTATGATGGGGATAGTTGTGTAATAGTATAACCTTTAATAAAATATAGACTAATTGGCTTCATTGGTCCCAATCTTTTGATATTTTGCCATATTGGTCTACAAACTTTATTTTTTGGCACATAAATCCTCAAACTCACAAATCTGTAGCAAACAAGTCCTTTCCATTGTTAATGTTCGAGTCTGTCGTTAAAAATTATTGTGGCCTATCAAGTACGTCTAATTTTGAGAGTATTTTGATCAAGTAATTGCATCCTTTTCTTCCCCTCTATCTATCTATCCGTTTGTTTTATCTTCAATACCCAAATCCAGATATATAACTTAAGAAAATGTAATCCCATGATCAAAATACAAGTCCATCAACCGATTCTATCAACTTGTCTCATAATAACAAGAAAAATGAATATAAGAGAAACCAATCAATGAGAGTTTCATTTATCTTCCATCTATTGAAGATTAATAGATTTATTTTTTATAGTTGATTCTTTCGGCCTAAAATTTAACCCCTCTAACAAATTTATATTGTAAATTATTTTGAAAATGTTAAAGTTGCAGAATAAGATGGTGGATAAATCCAATATATATATATATATATATATATATATATATATATATATATAGATATAGTTTATGCAATTTAAATAGTGAGAACAAATTAAGATTAATATTCATGATAGAAGAAAATAACCCCGAAATTTTATGTCCTCTCACCACTATAGGTCTTGGATTTACATTTTTTTTCTTTTCAAAAACAAGAAATTATTAGAAGATGTTAAAAGACCTAATTATCAACAATCTTCTCTGATATACTAATTAGGATCTCGTCTCTTTTTTTTTTTTGTAACGCATCATCTTAAACAATAAATAAATAAATAGGGCAGGGAAGAAATTGTATGAACTGGATATTTGAGAGTTAAAAAAAATGTACAAAATTGGAGATTTGAGAGTTCTTAAGTAAAATGGAAATGATATTGATTGTTTTCTTAGATCTTGGCTTGCATGTTTCCTTTTCGAGTATTTGGGTTTAGATATTGAGGAGGGCAAAAGATAGACTGACAGAGAGATGATGAATGATTTGACCAAAATGCCCTCAAAATTAGTCACACATTCTAAGTACGTGTTTTTTTAATGGCAGACTTGAACAATAACGGTGAAAAAAACTTGTTTGCTATAGTTTGCAAGTTTAGGGATTTATATGCCAAAAAGCCTAAAGATGGGGGACTAATGGTGCCAATAAGCCTAAAATATATATACAAATTTCTATTAGGATCAGGATTCACACAATTACTAGAACTAGTCTATTTTGAAACTCTAAAAATAGAGCTTATGTTTAGTTATTATGAGAGAGCAAGAAGGAGCAACGATATAACTTACAACAAGTGAAAGGGCTTTTGGGGTTTTCAGGGTTATAAAAGTTGAGAGAGTGTAGTTATCGCTGCTTCTTCGAGAAAATTCATCTTAGACGTGGAATCTAAGAATATGTGATAATACGTGTTGGGGACTTTCGAGTGAATATGTGACAATACGTTTTGCTAGTAATCCCTATTAATGTAGCCCATTTGTCTAATTACGTTAAACAGAATACTTATATTCTTTCTTTAATTCTTGTATGTCTTTGTTTAGATCTAAATTTACTCTAGAATTAGGATTCTTGGCTATATAGGTTGTCAACAAGTAGTCTTAGAGATAGTATTAGTTGAGCCCAATGGTCTCACCCGAAGGAGATGATAAAATCCCAAAAGAGAAAAAAAAAAAAAAAAAAAAGCCGGGTAGGGAATTTTGGGTGGGCGAAATTGGCTTCTAAAAAGTATGAATGTATCGAGATTCCTATGGCTATTGCAAAAAAGGAAAGGAATCAATTGAATTTTTCATTTGAGTTGAAATTTTAATGTAAGGCCATGGAGGTATTTATTTACACAACATAAAAGTTTAGTTGTGACATGTATTTCATAATAAATAACTTAACAAGGCTGTTGGAATTGTCAATCTTGGTTTATAAATAGTATAGAGGAGCAAATGTCAATTAAGACTTGTAGTTAAATATGATAATCTTAGTGGTACTTGATGCAGTATAATTGAGAATAGAAAAGTCGTAGAGTGTAAAGCGAGATGGCATGTGTGCGGTGTTTGAAATAGAAAGGAACATAATAAGAAGAGATGTTCAGGCTGTAAATAAAATTCAAGAAAGGGTGATACTAGTCTCGAAAGATTCCATAGAAGTGTCCAATTCAAATGAAAGCTTTAAAATGGCGAGTTCAAAACAGGGACAATCAGATAATTAATAGTGCAAACTAACGGTCATCGAAAGGGCAATTTGGAGTAAATCGTACTCATAGGAAATAAAAACAAGGACCTAAGGATTTGAATTCAACATTTAAAGGGAGATTGTTATGTGTTTAGTTATATATATATATATATATATATATATATATATATATATATATATGTGTCTTCTAATCCAAAAGATTAGATTAGTTGGGATTATATGGAAGTGTCACAACCGAAAATTCAAAACCGTGATTTTTCGTAATTTTATGAAAAAATATAATAAAATATTAATTTTACAAAATTAAAGAGAAATTTGATATTACATAATTTTATTTTGATCATCAAATCATTATAAATTCCATAATCATTAAAACTCTTATTAGTTTTAATTACTTAAGAAAAATACTCATCCGTGTTTAAAAAAATTTCTAGATATCTCTTTTGGGAAACTTGTTAAGAAATGATGAACTTTAATAAACTGAATTTAATTGAAAACTTTAGTTCAATGTTCAAAATATGTTACATAAAATCGATTGCAGTTTCAAGTTCTCAAATTAATAATAAATTCCTTCTCATACATCCACTTATTAATCTTGACTAAATAATTAGACAAGAAAGAAAGATAATAAAGTATAAACACACACTAAGGATTAAGAGTAGAACTGCAAGTACAAATTACGTAGTTTGTCTGACCGTTGGATTACCACTTCAATTAGACAACCTGAAAGTGGGAGAAGTAAGAAGGACGATGAGCATTCACATATTCAGTAGAAATTCAATTACTTTTTTAAATGGATGCAATTTTACCAAACCTGCATGGTTAATACATTTTTTAAAATCTATTTATAAATCAAGTTTATAAACTAATTGATATTCAGAATGATCACATATTCAAAATCAAAACAAAATCCACATAATTGTACATATCATAAATCATCAACATATATAAGTGAGCTTTCATCCTCCCATCACAACCCTATAATACTTTTGTAACAAAAGTACCTAATATCCTAATACTACTCATAGGTGAATCAGCTAAAAACCTGCGCAGAGGCCTAAGTCTTTTACCTAGTACTACAACAATTCGTCAGCGATCTAAACTACTATAATACAATAATGGAACTCAAGTATGCAATCCTATAATATGTATAACATGTAACAAGTCACAATAACTATATATCCATGAATCAAATCATGCTTTAAAATCCAACTTGGCATTATTCTGGAATTTATTGTAACATGAAAAGCACACTACTATTTTATCCCATAATCACAATATAAAAATATGTAAAATAATCTATACAATCCAATTCCAGTAAAATTCAATAATTTTAAACAATTTATCAAATCATCGCAAAATCACGATTTTTCAAAAATAAGTTTTAATGTAATTATAAATCAAACATATATAAAATCAGGTAGTTAAACCCATGCCTCAATATGGTAGCTATACCAAGTTAGAGACACTCGAATAAACTCCCGTTTGGTATTTAGGTGTTCAAACAGCCGTTTCACAATCTCAGTAAGTCTTCTTGGGAAGTGAATTTTCTACTAGAGCCTTAAATGGAGAAACAGAGGTCACCACTAAATTCAAAATACCCAAAAATGATAAGTTAGATATATACTTTGTCAAAAATAGATCCTAGTACTGAACCCATAATATGGCACGTAAAACGAAACTATCCTTGAGTCTCAGAATTTGTGCCATTTCAAAATATAGAGATATTATATCAAAATTCGTTTTTCGACCTCACTGAATCCAAATTTGAAATCAAAATTCAATTTCGAGATCCAGAACTTTAAACAGACTTTAAATCCGATAATTACAAAATATCTCTTTTTAGAGTTAATTCGAAAAAGTCCATTAGTTCCAAAATATGTTAAAAAAATATAATTTTTCTGATTATTTACAAAAAAAAAATATCACTTTTCTGAAAAGTTTCAGAAAATATCATTATTACAGAATCACCTAGGAAAATATCACTTTTGAAAATATATGAAAAAGTGACAAATTCACTAATTATTTGAAAAAAATGTTATTTTTGCAATAATAACTTGGAAAGTAACAATTTTCTAATCTCTACCAAAGGCCCAAATATGAATAGTGAGTCAAATAGTATTTAGTTTTGCAGAAATATCACTTTTCATTCTATATTAGAAAAATACCACATTTCTCATTTCAAAAATTAATATGTTTATGGATATCATTTTAATTTCTACCAATTGTAATTATTCATAATTTTTAATCCTCGTTCACTTATATATTTACTCTAGGTAAAATAATTATCTAACCAAAATAATTATGGAAATATCACTTTTTACAAATTTCAGTAACAAATAAAAGAAGTGAAAATCTTACGTTAACGGCCAAAACTGATTGAGAAACGACGGCACAACAAGACGAATCCAATGGTACCCACAGTATCGTGAAAGGAGATCCGGTAAAGCTCTAATGGCTGAAAAACCTCGTGGTAGTCGGAAATTTCAAGATGACCAATCTCCACTTTCTGGCAACGAAATTTGGCGAGACTTAGCGGCGTGGCTTCATCGGAGGGAGACGGTCATAGTGGGGCTAGCGTGTCAGCTGGTCAGAGGCAGCGGCGGAGCTCGGCAGAAACTGGCATTTTGGTACTCTCAAAGACCAAGAAATCTGAGGTCCTTTTAAGCAATTTTGGATTATTGTAGGAGTCTGTTTTTAAATTCTAGATATTTTGATTATTAAATTCCAAAAATAATTATTAACAAATTTGCCACTGTGCTTAAAAAATTTCTTTTGCCCCGTAAAATTACCAGAATTTACGGGAAGAGTTTATGTGGGACTATGATAGTTGGGTGCCTATATCGCTCCTATCCTTATAAAATATATAAATACGTAGATTTATTTTAGGATGCGAAATTCCTAAGACTACTAAACTAGCTAGGGTCTATATTGAAAAAGGGATAATAAAAATAAACCACGAACTCCCACTGGTTATTCTGTATTGCTTCATTTTCCCTAGAGCATAATGAATTCGTCCAGATCAAATTCGAAGTAGGTGCTTCAACTAATGAGCATAAGGAATATTTTCCTTCACAACGTTTAAATGACCCAGCTTTGAATCGAAGAAGATAAATTTTTGAAAGGAAACCAATCCATTGATGGAACCAGCGAAACGAAATATAGCAAAAAATTAATGCCAGACTCGTAAAGTTAGGCACTGCATGCTTCTAGAAAAGAATAAGTACCACTAACTATGGACAAGTGTCTCCCATAAAATATGCTTCAACAACATCTTGTATGTCATAAAAACTAGATTTATTCAGGCTCACCACTTTGTTGATTATTGTCACTTAAAATCAAAGATAGGACCGAAATCAAACCTTTCATGTTCTTCCTCCATATCATTACTTTGAGGCATACATTGAATTTTACTCAAAACAATCATTTTCTTCATCCACATCGCCTGAGCCTCAGTTTATAACCGACTCAAACAAAACTAAAACTCTTGGTTAAATATTTCTCTTCCACTTGTTGTGAATTAGAAATCTCAAAATAATCATATAATACAAATAGCTCGCTATAAAATCAATTTGTTGGCGCAATTATGTGGTATCGTCACGTTCATAAACTTCCAATACAATAGAACATATTCTTGGTGGCTTGATATTTAAGGAACATAAGAAGGCTCTAATATAAACAGAGGCAATAATTAAGCCATACATTAGAAGTAAGGCCACTTGTTACCGCCAATGCATTACCCTTTTTAAATAGACTACTTGTCACTGTCAAAGCATACCCTTTCTAGATTCGTTGATTATAAGATCAATACTGGAAATAAGGTATCTATAATCCTAATGATTGGCGCTTGGTCACCGGTATCATACATTTTATTGATTCATTATGAATATTGAGAATTTGGATAAAATACGAATAGAACCCCCTAACTTTTAAACATTATTCAAAGTATGTCCTCTAAAATGAACATTTGGGTACTTACGAAAAAATAATAAAAATTAAAAAAAAAAAAAGAAAAAGATTGAAACGCTACTAGAAAAATATATATTAAAAATAGCCCGTAAAAAAACAAAAAAATAACAATAAACATAATTCGCATAATCTTAAAAATTGTCATTTTCACTCCTTAAACGATAAAATTCGACCAAATTGCAAGTTTTAATTAGAAGCCTGTTTCCAAATGGAGTAGCGGTATAATTCGTTTAGATCTAACACCATTGCTGAAGACTTGATGATAAACGAACTTAGGATGTTTGGGCCTTTTAGGCCCTTATCAATTGATGGTCCTCATAGACCATCAACTCCTACTCACGTATTTGCATGCACAGTTACTTATATAAATACCACTAACTCTTTACATATTCCATCCAGTCATGAAGTTGTAATAACTGATTGAGTCATATGCAAAGACTGTATTTTCTCTGTTGATAACAGGGGGAATAGTACTTTCTACATTTATTTTAGGGGTTCTAGTTAAGACCTTAAAAGGTCAAGAGTGACCTTTTATTTTTTTGGATGGAAGTCAAGAATGACTTATGAGTAGCTATGTTAATAGTCATAACAAACACAGTTGACCTTTTGCCAAGCCTTATTCCAAATATATATTAGTCGCTTCAATCTACTCATGAGCAATAACACTCTTCAAATAGTCCTGCACTGCGGAAACCAGCGAGAACAAATAATTGTGTCTATATATTATTTATTGATGATCTTTTTATCATTTCTCATTGGTTGTTAAGCATTATATTTTTGTTCCGGGCACCCTGTGAAAATGGAATCAAAGACCACCACAACAAGCTCTCAACACTTAAATATATGGTTGAAAGTTCACGGGTATGCTTAAGATGGCAACTATTAATCAGTCTTGTGACCCAAAGAAAGGAAAAAAAATGCTTTGATACATATGCACAAATTATAAAAAGAAATTTGAAACTCGATATATACCCTCCTATATATGCTTGCAGTGGAATCTAAAGCTTTGCCAGCTGCTAAGTTCCAGCCAGCCCCTACCTTCACATGGCAACTCGTGCTTGAAAACATGTTCACATTTTGTGTAAATAAAAACTAGTACCAAAAAACACACCCCCTATCTAGACTCTATAAAAATACAGTGATTAATTGAAAGCACTATACTTACAGTTTCTTAGTACGTAGTTTCATTAGCTAAGTACTATACTAATTAATTTGTTGTGAAACACTAGTAGAGATTGATAAAGAGAGCTATAGCTGATGGCTTCCACTAGATATTTTTCAAGCCTCTCTCTTTTCTTCTCCATGAACCTTGTCCTTTTTTCCCTTGCAAGTGGCTGCAACACTTGTCCTCAGACCAGGCCTTTAATCCCAAACCCGAATTCTTATATGAAGATGAGTTGCCCTAGAGATGCCCTAAAGCTGGGGGTGTGTGCCAAGGTGCTCCATGGAGCTGTTGGGGCGGTGGTCGGTTCCCCGGACACCCCATGCTGCTCTCTGCTGGATGGTCTTGTGGACCTTGACGCTGCGGTTTGCCTTTGTACTGCTATTAAGGCTAATATTCTTGGCATCAACATTAACATCCCTATATCACTCAGCTTGCTCATCAACACTTGCGGCAAGTACCTGCCCTCCGACTTTCAGTGTCTGCCTAATTAGCTATAATATATATATATATATATATATATATATAATATGTAGACACCTTCCTTGTGTCTCGTTGGCAACATTGATAATTTGCTTGGATTTTCTAATTTTATTATCTTTTGTGTGTTGTTATTTGTGTATGCTTTAAGTGTTCAATAACGCTAGGGTTCCCACGCTGAGATTATCAGTTGCAACTGTCGTTTATGTATATCGATGTGGAGCTTATGCATGTATTGAAATTAATCCAGTTCAAATGAAGTTTGAAAATTTTGTTCGATAAATACTAATGATTAATACTTTGTTTGCTTAAAATGGATATAAAAGAAGGGTGATATATGTATGAATATGCAAATGCAACTACGAATGGTTGCGGTTATATATAGCTGCACTAGCTGAAAATTGAATGTCACAACCATATCAGACCAAACAAATTGTTAAATATGTGATGTAGAGAACAAAAGCTTTCTGGTGTCAGTGTAATTGATTAAGGAAATGTTATGGGAATCTATAGTACTAATACTATACACTAACGTAAATATATATACATGGCTTACCTATAAATTACATAAATTTGTAGTGGTCTCACACTTTTTACAGTTGCTTAATCACACATTTAATTGTAACCATTATATATTGAATTCTATTATATTTTAAGAGAAAAAGTCCTATACTCGCTCCAATATATGGCATATAACATATAAATGGCATAGAAACTAATATAATAAGGGTTTTAATTTTTCTAGTCAATTGTTTGACATAACTAGATTTATTTTGTTTATCATGTTTCAAGTAATTAATAAATAGTTACTATTTTAGAAACTCGAAAGTTAAGAAATTGAGCAACCTCGTGATGCCAAAATCAGTTATAATTTTACGAATACACATATGTGAATTGATCTCCCGAATTTTTGTGAATAAATTCATATGTATATGGCCTTTCTAGTCTGATCAAGTCAATTAAATTACCTTACCACCACCCAGTGCTTTCGTTTTTGCTTTCAAAGAAAGAATTTTTGGAGACAATGGAACTGTTTATATAAATGCAAGTTGCAGCTAGCTATATAAATGTATATAACATATGATCAAAAAAAAGATACAAAGAAGACTACAATTAATATAATTTTATCACTAGCTCTTTGACTACAGTATAATTATAAAATAGTACTATAATACTTACTTGCTTTATTGGCGGGTTTATTACTACCATTTTTTTATATCATGTTGCAACTAGAAATTTAAAATCGTAACTTTTACTAATATTAGGTGAAAGAATAATTAAATATTAGTTTTACAAAATTCAAAAAAAAATTAAGTATTAAATAATTTTATTTTGATCCTCAAATCATTATAAATTCTACAACTATTAAAACTCTTAGTAGTTTTAATTAATTAAGAAAAATACCTACAAATTTAAGAAAACTTGTGATTAATTTATTTAGAAACTCATAAATAACTCATGTATTTTAGTAAACTAAGTTCAATTAAGAATTTTGATCCAAAGTCCACAATAATTTACATTAAATTATTTGTAATTTTAAGTTCTTAAATTAATAATAAAACCATCTTTATATATTCACTTAGTAGATTTACTAATCTTAGCTAAATAATTGAACAAGAAAAGAAAAATAACAGAATGTGAATACCCACTAGGGATTAAGAGTGGAACTACATATGCAAACTGCACAGCTTGTCTAACCATCAAGACGACTACCTCAAATAGTCAAATACCTGAAAGTGGGAAAAGTAGGGAATGAGTATTCACATGCTCAATAGAAATTCATTACTTTTTTGAATGGACGCAATTTTTACCAAACTTGTATGGTTAATACTTTTTTCAAAATCCATTTATAAATTAAGTTTATAAAATGCTGAAATCCCGAATAATCTCATATTCAAAACTAAAATCAAATTCACATAATTGTACATATCATATATCAACAAAGTGTATAAGTAAGCTCTCATCTTCCTATCATGGCCCCGTAATACCTCTGTAATGGAGGTACCTAGCATCCTGACACTACTCATAGGTATATCAGCTAAAAACTTGCTCAGAGGCCTAAGTCTTTCACCTAATATTGTAGTAACTTGCCAGTGATCTAAACTAGCATAATGCAATAATGGAATTCAAGTGTGTAAACCTATGGTATATACAACATGCAACAAGATATGCAATAATCATGTAAAATATTCACCAAATAATGTTTTAAACAACCCACTTGGCATTATTCTGGGATTTATTGTAATATGTACAGCTCTCTGCTATAATACTCCATAATCACAATTTTAAAAAATATATATATAGAATCCACAATCCAATCTACATATAATCCAATATATTTCCATAATTTTATTAAACCATCGCGTAAACTAAGATTTTTTATAAATCAATTATAATGCAATAATAAATCCAAAACAAATATGAAACCAAGTAATTAAATCCTTACCTCAATTTGGTAGCTATACCAAGTTAATTGACACTTGACAAAAACTCTCATTGGTTACTTGGGTACTCAAACGGTTGTTTCGGAATTCTGATAAGTTCACTTAGAAAAATAGCTGTTTCACCAAAGTTTCGGATTGAGAAACAGAGGTCATTATTAAATTCAAAGCACCCAAAAATACTAGGTTAGATATATAATTTTTTGAAAATGAGTCCTAAAGTGGGACCCGACCCATAGCACGCAAAACGTTACTAGTTACGAGTTACAAAATTTTAATTTTCGAGCTACTTTAGAACATAGTAGTATTTTATATCAAAATTCGTCTGTAGATCTCATTGAATCCAAATTCGAAATCAGAATTCGGTTTCGAAATCTCGAGCCTTAAACAGACTTTAAATCTGAGAATTACAAAAATATCTCTATTTGGAATTAATTTGAAAAATGTCCACTTTTTCCAAAGTATTTAGAAAAATATCATATTTGCTTAATATTTACAAAAATACTATTTTATGAAAATACTTCTAAAAATATCGCTATCACATAACTATTTAGGAAAATATCACTTTAAAAAATATTTGAAAATTATCAATTTTCTAATTATTTATAAAATTCTCATATTTGCAGAAGTATTTCGAAAAATAACACCTTTTAAATCTCATCCCAAGGCCCAATCTTAATAACATATTTCCAACCCAACATTGTTTTGATTTGCAAGAACACCACTTTTTGTTCGGATTTAGAAAAATACCATATTATTTAATTTAAAAATTAACACACTTCCAGATACTGTTTTAACTTCAACTAATCATAATTATTTAATCATTCATGATTTTTACCCTTCTTTCACTTTATATAATTACCTCGGATAAAACAATTGTCTAACGAAATAATTATAAAAAAATATCAATTTTTAGAAACTTTGGTAAAATGGCCAAAAGAGTAAAAATGTTACCGGTGGTGAGTTAATGGCTAAGACCGATCGGGAAATGACGGTGACCATCAGATGAATCCAACGATATCAGTGGTGTCGTGAAAAGAGGTCCGACGGAGCTCCGGCGAGCGAAAAATCGGTCGATTGGCGTTAACTTCGGAAGAGTTGATCTCCAGCGAGAAAATGCAGCAATGGCAGGTGGCGCAACTTCATCGGCGACTGGGGAGGAGCGCGTTCAGGCATGTCACCGATTGCAGGCAACAGTGAGTTGGCGGCAAGCTCTAGCAGAGAGCTTGGTGCTTTGGCTCTCAGGGACTTCATGTGAAGAAGATGAGGAAGGTGGAGCACTTAAATGCTAAAAAAAAAAAAGTTGCAACACCCATTATCAAATTCCAGAAATTTTAAATTTTAAAATCTGAAAATTGATTTTTATCAAAATACCATTGACTATAAAATTATCCTTTTGCCTATTTAAAAATCAGGATTTTACACCTCATACCTCATTTTAATAACTTTTTTCATTAAAAGGGCCTTGAATGAAATGACTTCTATATACTTAAATTATTTCCTAAAAGAAAAATCTGTTTAGTCATCTCTAAAAAAATGATTAAAAGACTTTCTTTGTTATTAAAGGACTTTCTTTGTTATTTAGTCCATGATTACCAAAAGGCTCTTTTTAAGACAAATTTTAAATGTTATTTTTAGAGATAATTAAGGCAAAAACACACTCTCTAAAGGATTTTTTTTTGAATTATTTCTAGACGAATTTAACTCCAAATATCTCAATAATACGAAAATCAAAATTTCATTCAATCCGGTTAGAACTCGATTTAATTTTTTTAGGTTGATGACATGTCATCGCAAGGTCGACAAGGTCGGGTTTCCAAGTTAATTGTTCACTCCTCATAATATCTAAAGTTTTTCTTTATTGAAAAGATATTTTATTATAACAACTATGCAAGGAAGAAAGTACAGTATTGGTCTTAATAAATGAGACAAAGAGATAGAATAGTTAATAAGATAACCATATGTTGAGGAGGACTTGCGTCAGATGCAGGCACGAAGCCAAGTAGGGGCTTGCGCGGGCTGAAGGGGGCTTCAGCCCTTACTGAAAGTTTAAAAAAAATTATATAAACCAAAAAATATATTAAAAAGTGTGTATAAATAATTAGTCTCTACTAAAGAACTTGATAGTCCATTCAAATAGTTCTTGAATATAAAAGTCTAAGAAAGATTGATAGATCTGGAAATTATGCCCAATATTTATTTGTTGAATATAAAAGTCCGAGAAATTTGATGGGTTTGAACGTGATGTCAAAGTATAATGGACTAAAGTATTATATTGATATTTAAAACTTAAAATGATCAATAAAATAAAGAGAGGAAAATAATTCATTCCTATTAAATAAAAGCTGAGAATTAGAATGGAAAAAAAAAAAAGAAACAAGAAAATGGAGATTTTGCAAAGAAAATGGTTGATACAGGAAAAATAAATATATATCTATTAGTTTATCGGGTCACGATGTTAGCATTAATTTTACCAGTTGCTACTGCTATTGTGGAAAAAGTATTTTTGTAACATCCTCCATGTTAAGAATGATTAAAGATATTATTTTGTAAAAATTTCCCATAACAAAGCCAATTAAGACCTGTTAACTATTTTTTTTTTTTCAAAATACATAAATTTTATATAACAAAAACATGAAGATGTTAATAAATTTCCAACTTAAAAATACAACCACATTAAACTCGTTTTTCACAAATGCCCCATTGGACCACAACATAAATATACAAAACAACTTCCAAATATCAAAATATTTTCCTTATTCCTACTGTCAGGCCATATGTACATTACACGCTGATTGGTCTGCTCATTACTGACTAACCTTGCTCTTTCCTTTACTTACAGCACAGAATAACTATATAAGCAAAATGCTTAGTAAGGCATGACAAACATTATACCAAACTTCAAAATATGCAAACTATACAAAACTTAACATGACAACCACAACGTACGACAAAGCCATAAAAACAAGTGTAATAAGTATTCCAATAATAACAAACATAGTAATAGGTCCTAGACTCTTTTTTATTTTCTTATTACATATTAGATAATTCATTACAAGCATCGTCAATCTAGCTCAACAGTGACTCTCACAAGTATCATTGGAGTATTCATGTAACAACTCATCATAGGCATCACTAAATATGCACATAACAACTCATCACAAGTATCGTCACCTTAATTCTATTGTGCATGTAACGACTCATCACAAGCATCATTATCTTAATTCCATTATGTATGTAACGACTCATCACAAATATCGTTATCTTAATTCCATTAGTGACTCATCACAAGCATCACTAAATATATATGTAAGGACTCATCCCAAGCATCGTTACCTCAATTTTATTAGTGACTCATCACAAGCATGACTAAATATGTATGTACTGACTCATTACAAGTATCGTTATATTAATTCCATTAGTGACTCATTACAAATATCACTAAATATGCACATAATAATTCACCACATGTATCAATTGATAAGTGCATATATATGCATTTGCATAAATACTTTACTATGTGCTAACACAATATCTTAGCAACACAAAATCAACTTAGCATGTATAATAAACAAAGCACAATAAATATATTTCTAGCACAAACTTTTACACCATTAGTTACTTAATGTTGTAGATAAATAACTCCACTTACCTGGAAGTGATGTACCTCAAGCTTCAATAAAATAGTCCATATCAAAATCTCGCGCACAACCATTCCTACTGTAACACAATATAGTGACAAGATTAATTAGAGCTTTTCCCTAATTCCAAATTTCTCATTTATTTAATATTAACATTATCACAATTTGTTACCTAACTTCTCTTAGACTTAAATATAAAATATAACATGGTTTAATATATTACTCTAAAATTTAGCATTCGAGGTGTATCAGGGGTTAAAATACAATCAAACTTTAACGAAAGAAACTTAAAAAGATTATTTTCTAGATTTGAAAAAATTTGGTCGATCAAATCTGGTCAACCAAAATAATCTCGAAAGCCAACCCCTATTCAATGATTTGATTAAGTTATTAGAAATAGATTCTAGTTGACAAAAAAATTTTGGTCGATCAAAAACAACTCTAGAGACAAGATTCTGTTTTGCTGACAACAATGAAAACACATTTTAGAAGATTCAATTTTTAACCAAATTTTACAAATAAGGTCAATTTGGAAAAAGCTAGATGTCTACTACGATATACAAAAATTTTAGCTCATTTGGATAAGGTTAAGGGTACAAAATAGCTCAAATACAGAAACTGCCCGGTAAAAAACTAGAAATTCCATATTTCGAATTTTTTGCGAAAACTCCAAATCAAGCAATCCAAACTGATCAAAAGCTGCATTTTACAAGCTTTATAACAAAATAAAGACTAAGAGAATCTTAGAATACTAACCCATAACAATTACTATAATTACTCATATAAATATCAACATGCAAACTAAGAACGTGTTCTAAAATAAAGAATATTCATGTTTTTTAAACTTTAAGAGAAAACAAACCAGTAATTACCTAGAAGTTTTAGCGCCTCAAAATTTTACGAATCTTTAAGTATTAGTAACACCAGAGTTTCTGAAATCCTTAACTTTAGAACATGCAATAGAAATTCTAACATTTTTTTGTGTTGGTGACAAAAGAAATACAGAAAGGAAGATGAGGGAGAAAGAGAGAGAGAGTGAAAAGGAGAGCACAATTATGGCTATGGGAGAGAGAATAAAATGAAGAAGAGAGGAGTAGTCAGCTTCAACATATTAGGCAATAGATAGGTGTCACAAGCATATTCTCATGTAAAACAGTTGTCCCTAACGTGTTCCAAGCTGAGGTAAAGCTAACCTCAGTTTTGTAAGATAGTTTCTGATTTGAAAATTGTTCCAATTATGCCCTTGCAATTTTTGTAATTTTTTTCATACTTCAGATATTCTCATCAAATATACTCCCGACACCCTAGAATCCATAATATCTAATGAAAATAAAATCTAATTGCCAACGCTAAGCTCCAATTTAACCTGTATAACAATAAATTCATGGAATTAACCTCGTGAATTATGTGCACAAGATTTAATAATATAATATAATCTTTATTGTATTTCTCATTCTACTTTACAATTCACAAAAGAAAATACAATAAAGTTGTTCACAAAAATTAAGGGAGTTACAATTTTCTTCTTTGAGTTTTGTCAAAAATCGATTATACAATAGAATGAATAATCAATGGATAAATTACAATTTATTTATATACGTGAAGAAATCATTTTTAATAGTCTTAATAAAGAAATTATTATACAATATTTTCAAGGCACGTAATCACTCTAATCATATTATAAGCTCCCATCCGGTGCATCCTCCCAACCACTGGGATGTATATATGAAATGTCCTTGTATATGTATGTGAAGAGGTAATATAATATGTACATATATCATGATATATATATATATATATATATATATGGGCACCAATCCAGTAGGTATTTTTTTTTTTACCTATGCATAGGTATCAATTTAGCCAATGAAAATTTAGTATGTATATTTTTTTATTGTAAAAAATAAGAGAGAGAAAGAACATTAATAATGCACGTTTTTTCATGTACTTAATTATAATCATTGGATCTAACGGCAAAAAAAAAATTACCTACCCATAAAAAAAAAAAAAAAAAAAACGCAACTTATATATATAATCTAAGTAGTTTGTTTTTCTCGGAAAAAAAAAAAAAATCGGTGATGTCATCACGTACTCCAGACCAGCGCCACTTCGGAATCTATTGTACCACAGGTGGGATGATTACTGACTTGTCCCAATCTCTCCTGTCATTCTTGGCCCAGAGCTACCAGTGCCATCACAGTCCAGCTTAGTGCTAATAATTTAAGTAGTTAAATAACTATGTGAAGTGGAAAATAGAGGGTGTTTAATTTTCTAGCGGACTAAATAGATATTAATAGAAAAATAATAATAAATGTGCGAAGAAGAAACTAGAGAGTGTTTAATTTAGCGGTTAAATAGGTACGTGAATCATGGAACGGAAAGTATATAACGTAGTAGTAAAATAATTAGTATATGTGAAGAAAAAAAAAATGGAGTGTTAACTTAGGTAGTAAAATAAGTATGTGAAGAAGAAAATAGAGATTGTACGTTTAAGTTAGTAGTAAAATAAGCATGTGAAGAACAAAATATAAATTGAAAATTAGTAGTAAAGTAAATAAGCAAAAATAAATTAAGTGTAAATTGAAGTAAAAGAGGTGCTTACTTTTCTTATAGAGATTGAATTGTTGGACAAATAAGTACCCTTACGTATTTATGTATATTTTTCTGAAAGGAACATATCCTTAACTAATTTGAACCAACTCTCAAACATATGAATTAGCAAAAGAAAAATTAAAGTCAAATATGAAAGGAATAGTTTGTACTATTAAAGTATAAATTAAAATGAATTTAATGATTTGATACTATGCATATGACTTCTTTAATAAATGTAAATATATATATATATATATCTTATTTGACGTCATGGTAACAGGTAGAAATATTCACGGCTCATCTCTTAAATCATTGATATAATACATTAATATATATATATATATATATATACACACACACTAATAATAATACCGATACCTCATCATTTTATTACATACAAATTACAATTATCCGTTTTCGATTTTCTTTGTGAAGTATTTTGTCGTCATTTTTCCTTCTTGTTAAATGACTAGTCTTCGTTGTGAGCTATAAAAGACAACCTATAACACATGCAATTGACATATCAATAATCCATTGTTGTTTTTGTCGTACTGATCTCTAACACGTGAGCATTACGCCTTTTGCCACTGCTTGATCACGGGATCATCCCATAAGTTATATTGGACCCTGTAGTACCAGTACAATTTTCTATATTATCGTTTATATTGGACTAGCTACTGGATGAATATATATTTCTCCAAAGTTTATCATGCCCGCAACCTTGACGTTATCCCAATTAACTCGTGACTAATTTCGTTCCATTCTAATTGGTATTTTTTTTTTATCTATGGGTAAGTAATTTTTTTAGTTTTTAGATCAGTATCTATTAATGATCTAATGGTTATAATGAAATACATGAAAAGACGTGCATCATTAATGATCTTTTTTTTTCTTATTTTTTATAATAAAAAAATATACATATTAAATTTTCATTGGCCAACTTGATACTTATATATATAAGTAAAAAAAAAATACTTACTGAATTGGTGCCCATATATATATATATATATAATTAATCTTAAAAAAATATGGAACTCCAAACTACTGAAACTCGTGACCAAATTAATCAAACAACTCAGTTCATTGAACTGTCAAAGATTTTTGTTCACATGCAGGTCACTCAGACCACACTGCCACAACTACTATTCAAAATATATCATCATCATTTTATAATTATATATGACATATCATATTATACAAATCAATTCACATTAATGTATATAGAACTGAACTTGATCTCTGTATGTATATAAATGAGAGGAAAAATGAAAAGTCAATTCGTGCACATTGATATTGCATAGAAACTTATCACGTTGATTATATTGTTAAAGTGATAAATTGCATTTTGCCCCAAATTATCGTTTGCGCAGAATTTTATCCCTAAACTATTTCTCTTTACAAGAATCTCCTAGAACTATTTAATTGTAGAAATAACGCTCATTGTGCTAAAAACGCTCATTGTGCTATGTTTTGTAATAAAATGGTGACATGTCTTCCTATTTAAGGTTTTCTAGAGGGTAATAAAATAATTATAGTATTCATGTATTTCTTTTTTATTTTTTCAGACTAAAAGAATTATTTAATTTCCAAATTTCGATCCAATTCTCCTAAATCCGAATCAAATACATTCTACATCAAAAATAAACCAGGACTCTCTCTTCTTCCCTTCTTCTTCTTTCCCTTCTTCTTCATCATCATTGATATCCTTTATTAAAGATTCATTTTGAAAGAGATTCATTTTGAAAGTGAAATGAAAGATGAGAAAATTTGTTATGATATATATATTATTTTTTTATAAAATATAACCCAAGATTATATCATTAAATTCATGTTTTTTACGAATTGAGAGTGTATTGAAAAGAATTTTGTAACAAATTCTTTGGTAATGAAAGTCTATAGTGGACAAAAGATAATAAAAACGGTTAGTTTTTAGCTGTAATGGAAGTTGAGGGCTAGTCAAAGGAAAATGGAAGAATTTAGCGTCGAATATAAAAGTATATAGGTGAAGGTATTAAATCTAATAATAAAAGTTTCAATTAATCTTGTTTTAGGATGACAAGTCATAGTTCTATCTGAGTAATGGACGAAAGATAATAGAAGAAGAATTTTTTCTACGATCAAATAATTTAGGAGAGATTCTTATAAAGAGAAATAATTTAAGGAACAAAACTTTATATAAGCTATAATTCAGGGGACAAAAATACAATTTATCCTTGTTAAAAATTAAATTTCTACATATGATAATATAAGAGTTGTAAACAAATTATTCAATTTTCTAAACGTATAATATGTGGACTGCATGCGTGCGGAGAATAGGGATATATTATTAGATCTGAAATTTAATATTAAAAAATTCAAATTTCAAACTTAGAATTATTATTTTATTAGATAAAGGCGTGCGTACCACAATTATTTATAACATATACTCTCCGACATAAATTGTTAAATAGTATATACCAATAGAAGATAAAGCTGCATTTGCTGGAGATTCTTATGCATCTTATTGGCTGCAAAACCAAACACGGATATTATAAGCCAAGCAAAGGGTGTAGTTAGGCACCGAATCAGATTAATTAGACTTTGATAATCACCAGGCGTTGACCCACTGCAATAGAGAACGTTTTCCACGTTACTTATGGGACGACGTGGTTTAAGCGACATGAAAACAAATAATGTGATAGTCTCACTCATACCACGTCGCTCTAAAGGTGACGTGATAAATTAGCCTACTACATCGTTTGTATAAAAAGTGACGATGGTAGGCTAAAATATCTAATCTACTACGTCGTTTTTTAAAAGATATTATGTCACTCTTCTAGAAAGTGACATAATATGTACACATACTACGTCACTTTTCTAGGAAGTAACGTAATAAATATCGTCTTTTTCTCTACAGTATGCTTGGCTAGTGCAGGTTACAGCGTTCTAAATAGATCAAATTAATGATATGGCGTGCTCGGCTAGTATAGCTTACAATATTCTAAAAAATCTTAAGCACCCCACGAGTCTTCTTATAGATCAAACTAATGATACACACGTTTCATACCACCTTTACGAGCCAAATACCAAATCATTGATTTCGTGACCTATCACCCAAATCATTATAGTGTCGCTTCGCTCCTTCTTTTCTATGCCCCAATATTGTCGATGATTGTCAGAAACCTCAAAAATCTGCACTTAAAAAATCATAAAAAACTATTACATAAATTTTCAAAAACTTAAAAATAGAAGAAATTGAAATAAAAGAGAGAGATACCTAAAATTCGAAATATAAGTTTGAATAAAAATGTATTGAAACTTGGGGTTTGTTTTAATTGGAAATGGGGAACAATTTGGTGGGGTCGATGATTTTGAATGGATAGTCATGATGGAGTATTTTTTATGGGTACGAATCGATGAAGTGGCTAGCATAAGCTCTTACTACGTCGCCTTTGAAGAAAGTGACATAGTATTAAATTATTTTCAATATATTACATTACTTTCTGCAAAAATAATATGATATGTGACGACTATCATGTCGTTTCTATAACAAACGGCATGATATAAATGACGTAAAATGTCAATTTTTTAGCAGTGATACGAAAAAATCATGTCAATTATGTGGCACCAATCCGAGGAGCCCCCAGGGAATTAATCATGATAAGCACGTTGGTGTGGAGTTGCCACGTCATATATAGATGATCACAGAATATGGTTTGGTCTAATTGTCAAAATTATTAATTCATACATCTTATTAATTTGGCCGTACGTCGCCACACGATTTTTTTTCATACAGGATTTACTTCTATTTTTCTTGTATTTATTGTGACATATATAATGTCATTGTTTGTCAAAGTACAAGACAGCACGAGCCGTCCAACGCGTATGGCTAAATTTTTTGGTCATATATATAATAGTATATTAATAAAAGTCTTATATATATACGTCTACAATTTGTATACAAAATAAGCACGAGACAAGTAATGAGACCTGACCCTTCATATTATCTCAAAAGTCGCCCCTGTATCTCTCTCTTCTATTATAGACATTACTTAATTAATAGAATTAACATTTGATCCAAGAGACAAAGGAGCCAATTAGTAATACTATTACCACAAGCTAGGAAAACCTCCTGTATGAGTTGTAGGGATCGAACCTTGCTCCCCTCTTTTTTATTTTATCTTAATCTAATAATGTATATATTACTATATCTTAAAGAAAAAAATTAGTATAGTTAAAATTATAACTTAATGTATAATTTTTTATGTATGTATAATTCGATCCACTTGTCAATAGCTTGTCTGTTGGAATGGCCTTTGGAGCACATGAAAGAATGCTTGGAACTTGAGATCCTATCTGATACCATAATTTATTTATTTTTTTAAATCCATGATTATTGAACTTAATTTCTTTATATAGAAGGCAGCTGACATCAGTTGCTCTCTATAAGATTTAAATGACTGTGTAATGGAACCAGACACAGCTCCAAAAGATTAAAGGATAAAATTAAAAAAAGTTACCATACTGCTCTTGACTTTTTTTTAAGGAACCCAATATTTTTTTCCTGATGAGATATACCCTAGTCAATATAGTATTAGCAACCATAGATCGTACTCGCACACAGAAAAATGAAAGATTCACTTTCTAAGGAGGGTTCTCAGTAGAACTAAACAAAAAAAGGTCTCTTTCGCATGTACTTTTCTTTTCTTTTCCTTTCTTTTTTTGAATTATTTTATTTATAGCTGACGCAATAAAGTAATAGTATTGAATGCAACTTTAATGGCTTTATTATTCTTCCTTCTTCTTTTGATCTAGTAGCTAGACATAAAGTATTCAATTACCTGTTCGTGTCAATTATAATTTTCTTTCCGTGATCCTTAAAAGTAGTGGTGGAAATTACGATAGAGATTTTGCAACGAATTAAGTGTCATTACATTAGTGAACCGGCCATTTCTTGGATTAATACTGACCACCATTTTTTTTCCCTAGTTCCATGTATAAATTGACTTCTTTAATTTCTAAACCATTATAATGAGCTTATAAAAATTTTATTATTTTAGGCCGTCCAATTTTCCTTTTTTTTTTTTTTTGAATTCGTCAGAATTTGGTATTACTCTTATGACACAAAAAATAAAAATAAAAAAAGTGGCCTTGGACGTAAATCTGCCATAACATCTCACTCCCTAGCCACTATGCTCAAAAGAAAATATTAAAATAACATCTTCTTTTCCAACAGTAAGGGAAAGGAAATCGAACAGAAAAGGCTATCTATTATTATGTCGTCAAATTTTTTTTTCGATGTGAAACATCGTTTGGACATATATGTCATTCCTTCTGAGAGACGCTATCTCTTGTTTTCTTATATAATTAATATTGTTTTGTTTATATTTACATTATTTTTCTATTATAGTTGACCGTCATTGCCTCTCTAATAGAGACCTCCTCGATCCAACTATTAATCGAAAAACTCAATTGGAAAATTAGAAACCAGGTACAGGGAAAGAAGTTTACTTATATAATACCCAGTCTTGGAATATTCATGAATATATTAAATTTATGCAAGTAACTACACACACTTTGATGATACCATTGCAAAAAGTCCTGAATTCGAATCCCTTTTCAAATATATCATAGCAATAACAACATAATTTGATTATGTGGATGGCATTATCGTATATATGACATCTCAAGCTACAAGAGAACCTCTGTAATACATGCAGTGACCAAGGATTAATGCAATATATTCTGATGAGATCAACTGTGATGCGAGCTTATAATAATTGAATCCTATCCTCCTTGTTGACGTCGTAGGCCTGTGGGTAAGGAAAAAGTGACGCGGTGCTAAAAGGAGTAAGATTTATGGACAAGTGGATTGCGAAAATAAAATAATTTTTAAATTTTTGGGAGAATTTTTGAAATTTCGGTTTTCAATAAATTAGGGATTAAATTTGTGTAGAATCAACCCAATTTCGATTATTTAGACATCCGAAATTGTAATTTTCATAATTTGGTATTTTTCTGTTTTTAGATTATCTTTAGTAAATAAATATAGAATTTAAATCCGTTAATTACGGATTGATCTTAGATATTATGTCTTTTATTTCTTTTTTTCAAAAAAAGTAAGATATTATTATCTTTTATTTGAATATTTTATTTAAATTTTATTTAAGAGTTATAAGCCAAGATGGCAGAGAGTTTTTGTTGGAAACAAAATTTATTCTCAATTTTCTCTCCTTCTTTCTCTATATACAACGAGTTTGAATTTTAACCGAGTGTTTTCCGTCCTTCCTAGAAGCTTCCGCTACGTCAAAAAGGCTTCTAAGCAAAATGATTGAATTTTGGGCCTTTAAATGAATATTGGTTTTTCACACTCTTTAACAAAATGACCGAATATATCAATCTATTATATATATATATATATAATATAAAACTTGATATATTGATCATATCTGATATACTCCTAATTAAAATTGATATAAACGCACGATCATGTAGCTATAAGGAAAAAAGACATCTAGTACTACCTTTTGATAAATAATACCAAGAATACTATGTTCAAATTTTTACTTATTTTTGTACTATCTTTTTTCAGAAAAATAATAAATTCTTACTAAGGAAGACCAAATAACGTCTTAGAATTTCCAATTTTTCTTTTTTTTTTTTTTTGCTACTAGTTTACTTGTAGATGATCACTCTTAAAACTAATTACCGATTTATTATTAGAAATCATAAACTAAGTGATTTTTTGAAACTATAAATCAAATTGGTTATTAAAAACCAACAACTATATTGGTTTTCACCGTAAATATCATAATTAATTAGTTAATAAAAACTGAAAACCAAATTAGTTTCTATCATAAACGGTAGAACTATTTGGTTAATTCAATTATTGGTTAATTCAATTATTGATTACTAGAAACTAATTTGGTTATTGGAAACTAGTTGTTAAAATCCAAAAATCAATATATTTATGTTGTTTTTACTTTAAGAATATAATTACTTAATTTGAGAACTTGATCATATTCTTTAGTATCTTTGTTTAATGTCTCACCCAATTCTTGTTACAACACGTTCTTCAAAAAGGAAATCACAATAACTTTCAAGAAACTTTCATTGTTTCTTATGATTTGAAAAAGAAACCACAATGGTTTCTAAGAATTTTTGTAATTTCCTGTGATTTACTTAACTACAGGGCATTCTGCTAAAAAGAAACCACAATAATTTTCTATGATTTATTTAGCTACAAGACATTCTGTAAAAAGGAAACCACAATAATTTTCAGAAAATGTTCATAATTTCATATGATTTACTTACCTACATGATATTCGACTAAAGAAAATCAAACTGGTTTCTAGGAGACTTTTGTGCTTTCTTGTGATTTACTTACGTATATGACTTTTGACTAAAAGAAACTAAATTGATTACTAGAAAATTTTTATGGTTTTCTAGAAAAGAAAAAAAGATGATTTATTTACTAAAATGTCACCGCGTTTTCTAACTTTCAAAATATTTTTAAAAAAATGCTATAAAAAAATTGTACAGGTTTTAATTATTTTTAATAAGTCATAAATTTAGTAATATTTTTTTTAAAAAAATAGATATACCAAAATTCTAGCTATATTTGAAAAAAATTATAATAATAAAATTCCAACATTTTCTTTTTGAAAAGAGAAAAAGGCCAACCTTTATTAAAGTGAAGGATAACAAAGGGCCATTTGTTATAATTACTCGAAGGAAAATTGTCCCCAAGACGCGGGTCCTTAAATAGGTCCTGCCATACATACATGAGTCGTGAATAGTAGTACTAGTCCATCTTAAGCAGCATTAAGTACAAATTAGTTATGTCCTGATCCCTTTATTAACGAAAACGAAAAATCTTTTAATTAGCCAATCGATTTCTGCCCCCAATATGTCTAAGAATCAAAAGATGATAATAGGTCACTAGTGATGGACAGAAAATGACTTTGATAATTTAATTTGTGGTCGACATGAATCATTATCTCAAATTGCGAATGTATCGGTTCTATCGCAGTTGGGTCTGCATGAAGACCAAGGAAAGCACTCTCAGCCAACTAGATACAACTAACGTTGCTAACTTTTTAAGAAAAAATACTATATTAATACAATTGTATTATTGCAGTGCAAGAATATGCAATGATTTGGGGGTAGGAAAGTTAAATAGATTTTCTTCGAGAAGTGATGAGACTTTGAAGTACACAATTATCAGCATGACAGCAAACACGAATTAACCAGTTTACTTATACATTCGTCCATGCAGCGACGATTTAGTCAAAGACTCAGACTTTTGGTTCAACTTGTATACCTGGGATTGGGAAGAAGCGTGGAAGTATGAACAATTCACTCTTTCAAAAACAAAATGTCATAACACAACACAAGCTTGAGTGACCTAACTATGCAAGTGTCATAACAAAATGTCATATATATTCCAAGTAGATATATACAGTGACCCCAAGTAAATGTCTCAAAAATTTGATTAATCTTCTTGAACGAGTGGTTGATTTCTTAGCTAAGTGGCCTATTAAAAAAATGTTAGAAATTTAGGACTAATTTGATATAATAATCAAATTATATTCTTTAGAAATAATTTTCATTTAAAAAAATTAGAAAGATAAAATATTTCTCTTTCTCCGAATATTTTGACCACGAAAAACCGCGGAAAGAAATGAAAGCACTCATTGCCTTTTGTACGTGGTATGTATAAAAGAACAAGTACAATCTAGCTCCCGTCAAAAATAGTTGAATAGAGATAAGTAATTAGAAGGACTAATCTTAAATTAGGTAAGAAAAGACCATTACTTTAAGTCTTTAACCAAAGATAAAATAATGACATTGTTTACTAATTAATTGGATTCCCTTGTGATGATGTAACCCCTATGTTTGGCTTGCTTCTTTTACATCTTATCGTCGTACTACCAAGCGTTCATATACGCAACAAATTAATCAGGTTCTTTTACTAAAAGAAACTAACAATTAGATTAGCTAGCAGTCGTTGGATTGTGGGTTAAAGGAGATTACATGCCGGTAAAGCAAACATGATTTTGAGTTTTAACTTATTGCAATTTACACGTCACCACAAAAAGCAAATAGGGATCTGCCCAAAAAAGACACAAACCCCATATCAGCTACTTTAGTTTATGTTCTCCTACCTTAACTTAAAGCAAAAAGCACATTGTAACATAACAACATATATATGTGTGCAAAGTAAAGCTAACTGATCTAACGATTGAATGGTGAATAAATTAAAGTTCGGAAATATAAAAGGTGCAAGGTGTTGAGAGCATACTAGTACGAACATTTCAATCTCTTTAACCTTCCCTTTATATTCCAGATATATTAATAATAGGATTAATGATTATTATTATTTTTTAAAAACTTTCGTCATTATTTGAGCCTAGTATGGGGATTGGGGAATTAAGCTTGGGGTAACAGGTGTCATTTTAATTTAATCCACCAATATAATAGAGTTTCTGTAACAATGTGGGGCTCCCAAGTTCCCACTATATAAAGGCCATCAAGCCTCCACCTGTTTCTGCCATAACAGTCTCGTATTCTCTTATCTCTACTTATTACCCAAACCCCCCCTTTCTCAGTCACATAACAAAACACAAGTCACAAAGTGCCATAGTAGTACCAGACATGACCACTGATCTCCCCCAAACACAAGGGAAAACCCTCCCAGATGCTTGGGACTACAAAGACCGCCCCGCCGAGCGCTCCAAATCCGGCGGATGGACCTCCGCAGCCATGATTTTAGGTCCTTTCACCGTCCTAGCTAGCAAGCTTTTCTTCTTCAATTTATAAATAACTAATTAATAACGGTTCAAGTAACGTTTGTGCTCAATATTCATCAGGTGGGGAAGCATGCGAGAGGTTAACCACGTTAGGTATCGCTGTGAACTTGGTGACTTACTTGACTGGAACCATGCATTTGGGTAATGCAAACTCCGCCAACACAGTCACCAACTTCCTCGGCACCTCTTTCATGCTCTGTTTGCTCGGCGGCTTCATTGCCGACACCTTTCTCGGCCGTTACCTCACCATTGCCATCTTCGCCACCGTCCAAGCAACCGTAAGACGTCATAGAACAACCTTTTAAGTCACGACAAAATTCGATTTATTTTAGAGTTTAAAAAACTTTTACTAAATACGGACTAGTAGTGTCATAGTATAGTATCATCAACTTTGTTTTTTTTTTAAACTGTCTACTATATGATTAGGGTGTGACAATATTAACAATCTCAACCCTAGTCCCGAGCCTCCGACCACCGAAATGTAAAGCCGACGACGTGTCTTGTATCCCCGCAAGCGGCATGCAGTTAACGGTTCTATACATAGCCCTGTATCTTACCGCCCTCGGCACCGGCGGCCTCAAATCGAGCGTCTCTGGCTTCGGCTCCGATCAATTCGATGAGTCGGACAAGGAAGAGAGAAAACAAATGACAAAATTCTTCAACTGGTTCTTCTTCTTCATAAGCATAGGATCACTCGGCGCAGTGACCATTCTGGTCTACATTCAAGATAATTTAGGAAGAGAATGGGGCTATGGCATCTGCGCTTGCGCCATAGTGGTGGGGTTGTTGGTGTTCTTGTCCGGAACCAGGCGTTACCGCTTCAAGAAACTAGTTGGAAGTCCTTTGACTCAGATAGCCACCGTCTTCGTCGCCGCCTGGAACAAGAGGAAGCTGGAGTTGCCGTCGGACTCGTCCTTGCTCTATAACGTGGATGACATTGCAGATGGACACAAGAAGAAGAAGCAGAGGCTGCCCCATACCAAGCAGTTCCGGTTAGTACCATATTCTCTCTCTCTGTCTTTTACTTGATGGACCAATTACACTGCCTCACACAAATCATGCCTATTTAGTAACACATACTATAAAAAGTAGGTTCCACGATATTTCTACGAGAGTCTCATGTGCATTATTTATTTATTATGAACCAATCTTTTATCATAAGCGGTGCTGAGTACTACTAGTAATGCTGCATCTCTCAATTAAAGGATCTTAATTTGTTTGACTAAATAAGAGACTTATAATCTAAATGAATTGGTATAATTAAGCTGGATTTTTTTTATAATTTTCTGGAGAGACTGTGTGGGCTTATGTATCTAGGCTAATTTTGGATGCAACTTGGATACTAATTATGATAATTTTTATGTCGGAAGAATAAATTAAACTCTTTTACACATCAATCATACTCCATAATTGAAGGATTAGATTTATGTATATAGCTAGGAAGTTGCGTGGGGCAAACTAGTAAAACATGTGACACTTTGAACGAGGACGCACTGCGGTAAAAAAAGTGGCCGGCTTAAAGTATAGTACTGAAAATAATTAGGCAGACTGACGCGGTTTGGTTAATTAGACTCGACATGTAGAGAGGGTCGCAACTGGAGTAGGCTTATCTTGATCACCAACCGTCGGCTGATTCTAGCCAATCAAGGAATAGAATTAATTATTGACCCAAAAAGCTCCTTGCTTATTAGTTACATGTATTTTTCTTCAAAAACCCTGCCCATGAAATGGACAACTCATTTTGTTTTGGTTACCTCATTCATGTGAACATATATAGCATGCTATTGGGCTTGGTATATAGCAATTTATCTGTATATTGATGCATATTCGTCTTTTATTCAATCATCTGAATATGTTTCTATCGAAATAACAATTAAGAAGACAGACACCGAAAAAAAAAAAATTTCCTGGCCTTAAAAATCTAAGGACCACATATACATATTATTATATATAATAAGCTAAGGAAAATTTACTGTAGAAAGAACCGTGTGTTCTGTCCTGTTTCCTTGTATATATCTAAAACAAAACAAGGGATTCCCGCATCGTTTGTATTTCTATATATCTATCTATCTTTTGTAATTATATATTGCTAGCTAGTAGTATGGATACATGCATGATACATCCCATTTATTCATGTCCTGCAATAAATCCATCATATTCTAATGTACATGTATAGGTACAGCTAGCTAAGGCTAGGTAAGCCCTTGCACAACGCTAGCTTGGCTGTCTTGCGTTAGACAATGCCACGTGGCTTCCATGTGTGAGAGAGTTATGTGACATATAATCCGTGTCTAGGAATCCGTAGTGTAAAAAAAAGAAAGAAAAAAAAAATTGAAAAGTAAACAATGAGAAGAATACATTAGATGCGTCAGGAGAATCAGCAGAGTAGATACTTGTTGAAATTTGAAGAAAACGTTAGTATTGGTAGGTACACTAGTTTACAAAGCCGGAATAGCGAAAGGAATCATGAGGGAATCGATTTGGGCACATATATAGAAACAGCTCTAAATTCTGAGCAAGCTTTTGCACCGAATCGGTCCTCACGGCTCTTGTCTTGGAGCTAAGATAATATTACGACAGCTAACTCAGATAGCAGCTATCGCAGTCACGGACGCATTAGGCGCTGGCTGCCTTTCACTCTGCCCTGTTCCTTTTTATTCCATCACACTCTATTATTAGAAAACTAGACATCCCACTAATTTCTTTTCTCTGTTTCTCTTTTTCTTTTTCTTTTTTAAAGCCATTCTCTCCTGTCTTAGTTTCTAGCCCCCATTTTCCGACAAACAAAACAAAACTCGTCATGTGACCCCATTCAACACACCTCTCACGTACGAGTAACTCCAACATCGTCTTTTTAGTAAACTTGTAACAATTGGCCTTGAAATTAACACATGACATGATATGCATGTTATACATATGTATATACATATTGTTTTTCCTTTCTAGGCTATTTTGTTTTTAAACTGGTCTTTAGCTAGATGAGTTTTGATGAGGCATATCAAATGCTTTTGTGCGTTGCTCTCTCCTTCTTATGTTGCCCTTTCGGTACTTGTTTTCTTTCCCTGAACATTTATATTTCCTTATGTAATTCACACATAGCGGCCGGGCCTGGGGGTTGGGGTTTCTTAGATTGCCCAATTGGGTGGCAACACATATAATTGGGATGTGGCTGGTGTACCTTATTGATAGTTTCATTTACTCAAAACATATATAAGTTTCTAATTATGCGTTTCTTTTAGACATATAGAATCTAATTAATCATAACGATGATGATGAATTAATATTCACTGTGCAGTTTCTTGGACAAGGCAGCAATCAACAGGCCTGAAATTGCACCAAACATGGTAAACAAGTGGAATTTATCAACTCTAACCGACGTTGAGGAAGTGAAATTGTTGATCAGAATGCTGCCAATATGGGCCACTACCATAATATTTTGGACCGTATATGCCCAGATGACAACTTTCTCAGTATCCCAAGCAACCACCATGGACCGCCATATCGGCAAGTCGTTCCAAATCCCTGCTGCTTCTTTGACAGTTTTCTTCGTTGGCAGCATTCTCCTGACTGTCCCGGTTTATGACCGAATCATAGTCCCCACTGCAAGAAAACTCCTCAAGAACCCTCAAGGCCTCACCCCTTTACAACGCATTGGAGTTGGCCTAGTCCTATCAATCCTTGCTATGGTGGCAGCAGCACTAGCCGAGCTAAAACGTCTACACGTAGCGAGATCGCGCGGCCTCACGAAGGATCCGACGGCTGAGATCCCTTTGAGCGTTTTTTGGCTGGTCCCACAATTTTTCATTGTGGGTGCTGGTGAGGCCTTTACTTACATAGGGCAACTTGATTTTTTCCTAAGGGAGTGTCCAAAGGGGATGAAGACTATGAGTACAGGGCTGTTTTTGAGTACTCTCTCACTTGGGTTTTTCTTTAGCTCTTTATTGGTCACCATAGTCCACAAGGTGACGGGGGACAAGAAGCCATGGCTGGCTGATAATCTCAACCAAGGAAAGCTCTATAATTTTTACTGGTTGTTAACAATTTTGAGTGCTTTGAACATGGTGATCTATTTGGTTTGTGCGAAGTGGTACGTGTACAAGGATAAGAGGCTTGCTGACGAGGGTATCGAATTGGAGGAAGTAGATGTTGTGTGCCATTAGTAAGAATAAGCACTTAAATTACAAAAGTGGGGTTTTCTTTTGAAGAAGGAAAAAAATCATGATCAACCTCCCTGCTGATCATTAACGTCTTTTCAGTATTACAACGTGTTTTAATAAGTTTGTAATAGCCTGTTATATGTAAAAGAAAAGAAGGAAAAGAATGAAAGGATCAAATGGTTACAAATTTTGTCCCTTTTTCCTTAGCCACTTTTCAACTTGCATAGACATTAAGTCCACTACTCACTGAAACACGACATAGTTTTCCCTTTAATCCTATAATTAATTGATTATCCATCGTGACATCTATATATAATATACTATTTGTCAAAATAATACGCGAAATCAAAAACAGGCTGACTTTAAAAATATAATAATAAGAAAGAAAATTTGCTAATATTAATGGATGTATATTGTATTGTGAGTGTAACAGCTAGTTTATCCAAACAAGGGTTTGTTCCTGGTAGCAGGCAAGTCTAAATCATTATTACTGGTTGGAATCTCATGATTAAATAATAAATTACTTGTAAACATGCGTCAGCCCAGCAATTTGGCTAGTCATATCCATATCATTTAAACCACAACACGTTTTCGTGGTTAAAATAGTACTATTCAATTGTCATACGTGCATTGTATTTCTTGTAAAATCAATTGATATTTGGATCTCGTATATTATATATGTTAAAATAAATTTTAGAAACAATAAGAAAAAGATTAGAGAATTGATGCCTTTCACAAAGAGGAGGAGTTTTTCACGTATTACAACTGATTCTGAAAATTGGCGTTTTATATAGATCGAAAATCCATTTTAGAAAAACTGAGTACAACCTATTTTAATTTGTTAATTCACTCACGAATATCAGAAAAAAAAAATAATTCGAATAACTGTTAATTCTCTCTAGAATACCGAAAAAAAAAAAACTCTCCCTATATTATTATTAAGCTCAAAAGAAAATTGATTAATAGTTGATAAGTTATAAAAAACTTAATAAAACACGAAACTCTATTAGAAAAAGTATAAAAATATGGAAAAGGTAACTAAATACAAAAAATGCAAAAATAGGTAAATGAAAAAGAATTCAGAAATCGCATTTTCGGTAATGCATTTTCGATCTACCAATTTTTTCCGAAAAAATTACATTTCTAAAAGGGTTTTTCGATCAATAAAAAATCATTTACAAAAGATTTTCGGTCTACTTAAAACACTAATTTTCAAAATTTTCATAATCAGTCGTAACGCATGAAAAATTTTTTGTGAAAAATTTTCATAAAAAATCATTTACATCAGGAAAACTATATATACTACTAGTTAGCATGAGCATGTGTATAAATACTATATGTTTTATGCATGTGTTAAAGTCAATTTTTTTTATAGGAACTTATGTGATCAAGAATTCCATTAAGCTCCAATCCTTCGTAATTTCACGGAACAATAATTATTTATATATTTTCATCAATAATAGAAAAAGAAATACCAATTTTTTTAGCAAACCATGGGCAGGTATTATTTATTGTCCCAAAGTTGGGAAGCAACGTCCTTATCCTGTGAGGGACCAGAGATATTTTACACGCATAAAAGATCTATAAATTTACAAACTTAGTTATGATAGGGTGTCAAAATATCTAGCTTCTGAGTCTCAATAATTCAACAACCCCAATAATTCTGAGGCCCATTAAGTTTTGACGTACAAAAATCAATTATACAAGATATATAAAAGAATAATTTAGAATGTGTTACCTTCATGCGAGGCATATGTGCATTCATCGAAAGAAAAAGCGATGGGATTAGAAAACAAGTAAATAGGTGTTTACTTTCAACTTATATTTCTAGGGCGACCTACTTAAGCTTCCTTGGTTGTCAAAAAGGTGCAAAAGTTGTATCGAAGCACAAATCACCAAATCCCAAATGTTACCTGCGAGGACTACTAGGATTTTCACTTTCCAATTAGCGTTGAATCAAACCACATGCATGAATCCTATCATGAATATTATCATAATATATATGGCCTACCCATATACCAATTTTGTGCTTTTTCCTACTTTTTCATGTCCAAAAGGAACTAGGAAAACCATCCACATGGGTCTATTGCTCACCCTTCATGACAAATCATTAATTATAACTTGCCAAAGTATGTAATAGAGTTTTATATTAGTATTTCTTCTCATGACCGTTTTGTTTCCTTCTCTATTTTCTTCAGCTTATAGTGACCCTTTTGGCGAAACCAAAGTAGATCATACGAAATGGGAAAGTTTAGCACCATTTATAGTTGCTACACAACCTTTCAATAGAATTTTTCGGTCTTCTTTTTGGTCTCTTTTACAACAAAGTTGTTAGTTATGTTTCCCATCCATATATCTGCATATACCACTAAAAAGAAAACCTTACTTTTAGTAATAATAAAAAATTATGACTAAACATGAAAATTTATAACTAAAAAATGTTATTATCTTTATATCATGTCTAAAACGTTCGTTGTTAAAAATTTTAATCACAAAAACTATAATTTGTTGTAACTAAATTAGTTTTTAATTGCAACAAATTTCAGTATTATAAATAAAAAATTATGACTAAAAATACATTAGTGACAACTTGTAACTAAATGTCAATTTTTAGTCATAAAAAGTTATTAGTTGTGACTAAATGTCACTTTTAGTCCAAAAAAAATGTTATTGTGACTAAAAAATTTGTCTCTAAATGTTGATTTTTTTTTTTTTTGGTAGTACACATACTAATTGTTGGGTGTCTTAACATTTAGTGAAGAAAAGAAGTGCAGAAAGTCTCCAATTTTCCGTGATGTCTTAACGGTGCTGAAGGTATGCTTTAGCGAAATATTAGTTTTGAGTTTTGACATATGTTTCTAGATGAGTCTATTTCTGAAGCTCTAAAGTCTTTGTAAAATAAATAATCGGGTTGAAATTATTCCTTTTCACAAATATAATTCACAATAACTTTTGTCATTTTTAGATAAACCTTAGTCAAATAGTCAAATTATCCATTAAACCTATAACCAAACATCTTAAATGTGAATTTCTAAAATTCATTTTTAAAAAATCATTAGAAATCTCTAAAAAAAAATGTTCGGTTACAGAATTAAGAAAGTAGTTTAATATTTGATTCATTTTGACTACAAGTACTACTGCATTTTACAACATATTTTGCCAAATCTAACATTAGATATATTTTGGTTCAATTTGGCACACTAAAGGGACACATATTGCATTCCTAAAAAATACAACCTTTAAACTAATATTGTGCTAGAACTCATGTGGGAGATTGATGGCATTTTCTCTAAGAAATTTTCTTCAGTTCAATTGTGATCCAAATTCCAATATAAATGATCAAATTATAGGGAACAAAAAACAAAAATAGTAAAGAATTGACCAAATTAATATATTATCTAATACTGTGTTAGTATTACATGCAATGCGTATATCAACTAATATATTAAATCTGATTTAGGCACGAAATATGTCAATTTTTTTACTGACTTTGTTTATAATGTACGTATTAACTGATAGTGAACTTAATTTTTTTAAACAAAATAATTCATTTTTCATACTGACTAAATTTATTTTTATATTAGATAAAACAATAAGGAGAAAAGTGAAAGAAAGAAACTGAGGGGAAAAAAAAAAAGAAATATAAAAGCACGAAAAAAATAAGAAAACATGGATGTCAAATAGATATGCGCTAACCACTGGGCAAAGCCTTTTTGTTCACACTTTTTGTGGCTTCTTTTTTTATATAAACGTTTTAAAAAACGATCGTCTTATTTAAAAAAAAAAAAAAAATGACACCGCCTTTTATATTATCTAGATCTTAGAAAATTACCTCTCTTAAGTCGTACAGAAGTTATACTTTTTTCCGGGTTGTATTTTTTATATTATTTTTTATTTCTTAGGTATTTCTATCTAAAACTTTTTTTAAATGACATTTCTAGTAGGAAAAATTTAATTTTACATGTAAATTTCAAAAAAACAAATGAAATATCACGGTTTTTAAAATTTTCTTAAAATTACAAATTTATTTAGAAAATTATTACTTGTCACAAATTGATAAGGTACTTGAAGTAACCAGACAAATTACTTGAGGTAACGAGTCTGATTTCTTTAACTAATTTGATTGGTTTCCCCAAATAACTCGATTGGTTATCTCAAGTACCTTTAAAAGATACCCATTTGGAAGAAAAAAAAGTGGCTTCATTCCGACTATTATTTAAAAGTGTAATTTTTCTAAATTTATTTTTTTAAAATGATATATTTCTAAATAAATCTTGAATTTTTTAAAAATATTCGGATAGGGCTGGCAATTCATGCTACCTTGTCGTATTCAGGTCGATATAGTTATAATACGACACGATAATACTTTAATCCGAACATGACGTAATTAATAAAAGTGTTAAAAACCTAAATACGAATACGACATGATTAATAAATATATAACATAACATAATACGTGTAATTTGTATGATAAATGTGTCATGAACTTATTTATGACCTATTTGACACGATTAATCAATTTTAACAAGATTAGACACTAATTAATTAAATTATACACATGTGAAAATGTTTATAATTGCTTAATATTTTTTTTAAAATATTAAAATATTCCTAAATGTGTTATGTCATGTTGACACGAAAAAACTCGTCTAATTAAAAGTGTTGCATAAATCACTTTTCAGATAGGCAAGTTGACTCGAAACTCTACTGTTTATTAATCGTATTATGCGTGCCAATCCAAAACTCACACGAAAATTAAAAAGTTTTGAACACTTATACTTATTTTTTAAAAAATATTATCAAATTTACGACTTTTCAAAAATAATAAAAATTTCATACAACTTTTTTAGGGCATTTTTCTAAATACTTTGGAAGTTAGAAAATACGGTGGCATTTTAGTAAATAAGCTATCCTTTTTTTACGGGAAACTATAAAGGTTTCTTGAAAAACAAATTAGTTTCTTATTAGCAGAATATCATGAATATAAGTAAATCACAGAAAACCACAAAAATTTTCTAAAAACCAGTTTGGTTTATTTTAGCGGAATGTTTTGTACGTAGATAAATCATAGCAGATCACGAATATTTCCTAGAAACTATTGTAATTTCTTTTTTGCAGAATATCATGTAATTAAATAAATCACATGAAATCATAAAGGTTTCTTAGAAACCATCGTGGTGTTTTTTTGCAAAATGTTATATAGTTAAGTAAATCACGAAATTTTTTAGAAATTATTGTGGTTTTCTTAAGCAAAATGCTCTATAACTAAGTAAATAATAAGAAACTATTGTCTGGTTATCAAAAGTTCCAAACTATCATGAAAGTACTAACAATAGGCAACACTGCTGATTCTGTTAAACTAAAATTGATATCAAATATATTATAAGATTTTTAAGAAAAACAAACCAGTATAAAAAAAATAAATAACTCCTAAATAAAACTATTTGTTTATATAAAAATTCCCCTTAAACTTAAGTTTGACGTTGAATTGGAAAAAAAAAAAATTAACATTAAAAAGCAAAGAAAAAAAATCCACAAAATTCATTGACTCGTACTCTCCATTCTCAAAACTCTACTTGTTCAATACAACCTAATGTATCAACTTCCTAAATAATACTACAAATCAAATTGAATGCAAAAATTTACTGTTTTTAGTGCCAAAGGATCTTCACAAAAAAGCAAGATGAGCAAAAATTATCTAAATCCTCTATAATCTAAAATTTATGTAAAAATAATTTGGCTCAAAACAATTAAAATCCTAAATCTTTTACAACGACACCATTGATCGAACGTTGCTTCCGTCGGCAACTCAACCGTTTTGACCGACCAACCCATCCTCCCAGCCCTCACCGATTAGCCAATAGCCTTTGTTTGTCCTCTTCTTCATAATTCTTCAAAGGACTTCCCAAGCTCTTCAATTGAAAAGATAAAAAAAGAAAAGAAAAAGAAATACATTCATATTTCCTAAAAGTCTCTTTGTTTATCTCTTACTCAACTAATTCTGAGAAATCAGAGAACGGTGAAAATATAAAAAATTGTTACTTTTCTAAAAAAAAAAAACCGCCGTATAGTAATGAGTGGAACATAAGTCATCTTATTTCTAGAAATAATTTTTAAAATACTGTAAAAAATATCATTTTTTCATAATTAAATATGTTACTCAAACTCTTTTTATTTCGTTTTATTTTCAATTCGTATTACCATATCATCGTAGAAATAAATATTGATTTCAATTCATATCACCATATTAGGTAGAAAATTGACGGCCCTATGTTTAGCTTATCCGGATTTTTCGATTTCTCAGACTTTGGGCTCAATTTTTCATATGAAGTCCTTTACAGTGCCATAATGACCAAAAGTCAGAATTTCTGTGACCGTGAAAATATTTTCCGTACTATGGTCACGAAAATTATGATCACCAGCTATTAAATTGATGACAATTTTAAAAATATTACTTTTAAAAGTGGTAAGTCGTTCCACTCATAAAACTCCTAGATCCATTCATTTACTCAGTGACTGATGCCACTTCATAAGTTCATGACCACGTAAATTTTATGACACGTAAGTTGTTCAAGCGATAATAAATCATTGACCTGAAAAATTACAAGATTGAATGATGTTATCGATACATATTTCTTCTTTTATTCCGAGAAAGATAAAATACAAATAAATGTGGGACTAAATCAATGCCCAGCCTGAGGACCAGCACAGATGAAGGAAAAAAAAATCACCAAAAAAAAACGGAAGGGAGCTAACACTCATACAGCTGACACTGAAGGCGCTATAAGGCTATGTTAGACTATAATCTAACCAACTTTGGAGTTACAAGGATATATTAGACTATAATCTAACGATGAACTTATAGTCAGAATATCATGAATCCTTCTTTAAATTCCCATAGAGGTCAGTTTCGTCAGCTGCATTCATTCCAAACTCTCAGATCGGAAGGACCGATTCAGTAACGGGACTATTATCTGTTTTCTCCACAATAATTCTGAAAGCATCTTATTTTATCAACCAATGAAGCCTGCATTATCATAAGAAGCAAAGCTTCATCTGACCAACACTCAAGACGTAATTGCAATTCAGCAACTAATTAACAACTTGAAACAAGATTGGCTAAAGAAATTTAATGAAAGCAATGATAAGCCAAGTTAAAGGTTTCAATAAAGCTTGTGGGAGAAAACAGATATGAACCTGAATCATGGCCCTTCTAAGGGCTCAGCAAGGCCTTCACTAAATTCACCAAATATGTCGGGACATTCATCCCATTTTCCCTGCTCGCGTGCCTCCCAATAGCCACCAATGTAGCGAAAAGGTCCACTTTCACCTTCTCTATTGAACCATCTCGGTTTCCACCCATTTTCTTGCAATTTCCGTGACTGCATGATGAGATACCGTCAGAGCTTGTCAACTAAACATAATTCATTTCTTCAGTTGTGTTACGAAATGGAAACTTCTAAAAGCTGTGGAAAGCTTCAAGTTCATTAGAATTTGCAATCTAGTTATCTTTCAGCCATATAATTCTAAAAACACCATGACGTTGATCCCCCTTGTGAAGTGTATAGTTATCATGTACACTCTACAGAAAAGAGATAACTAACACTTTCTTACGCCAAGGACAAATATGGATTTATACAGTGTTTGCCTCGGTAAGAAACATTCAGTCATTGGCCATTTGCAGCTTATTACATGTGTTAACAACATTGTGTCAACAAGGAATACAAAGAGAACAGCAAGACATACCATTCTTTGCCTTTTCTCTAATCGTTGCTTCTCTGCATTTGCCTTCTCGTATTCTCCATTCTCCAAATGCCGTTGGTCCGGTCTAAGCCTGGAATCCGTAGGTGGGAGCTTCTCCTTAATCCGTCATCAAATACCCGGGATCAGACAAAGCTATAAAAAACGATTAGAGATGCATAAGAGGAAGATGAAAATGCACATGAAAGAATTTGTCTAATATATCATGTCTACCTGCAACCCAGATGTTAGCTCATTCAATGTGATTGCGAATGAAGTTAAGTTGTACCGAGTGAGATTAACAGGTGGCTTAGTCCTTTTCCACAATAAGGATGCATCAGATGAGGAAGTGCAATCCTTTGGATTGTTGCCCCTATCACCATTAACATAATACATGCTATCATCCCACTTCCCAAACAATGTAGCAACCTTTTTTCCCGTAACATCTTCAACAAATCCATTAACCTGCAAATAACGTTATTAGATGAATCTGGTAAGTATGTTGGAGAAGCACTAGGTTGCATCCTTGGTGACAGAACAAAGACGGTTTCAAGGTTCTCTTAAAATACAGGCTTCAAGCAACTGAAGTAAAATTTGCAACTCATTGAAAGCGCACTACTAACCTGGTGAGGATTTCGGTCAAGAATTGACTGCTCTTTAAACCTCAGCTTACATGAATATTGACGATTACCACAGAGGTGCATGATCCCATGATGATCACAATACACTTTGCCGAGGATAAGGTTATAAATAGTTGTCGTGACCTATGAACACCAGATTGTACCTTAATATGTAAGAAATTGGCCATAAAAAAGAGAAACAGAGATAAAGCTTTATAGCTTTCAAGATCCAGGCAAAACACATTCACTCAGCAAATATGCACCTTGCTCCACTGAAAAACTTCACCATCATCAAATTCAACGGTCAGAACTCCAACGGGGTCCAGCTGAATTGATCGCCCCCAAAATTTTGTGCGGAGATTGCTGTCACCCCAGAATTTCCAACCTCTGCCTTCACAGTGGCAGGCTATGAGAGTTGGGTGGTGACTGACCTGTTTCATTGTGAAAGAAATATTAGTTGGAAACTTTTGAAGGAAGATTGAAACCATCTGGTATTATAGTTAATTCAAGATGCATCATCTTTCTTGTTGAGAAAATTCCTGCCAAGAGATTATATCCCAATACAGTGTCTTATAAAGCTAATATTGAAACCTTATCTAAATCTGAAATTCATTAGTCAACCATTATCGAACCGTACGTAGTTAAGTACATAGCAGATTACCTTCTCAGAGAAGAAACGAATTCCTTTCTCGGGAAAGTCAGCTTCATATGTTTCCCCTAACAATGGATTGAAGGGCTTGCAGTGCCGACCTTCAGACGAAGCATATGCAGAAACCGCAAATGAAGCCACGTTCAGAATCCTTAGGAGGCTGTTCCCCTGACAACATAACACAAGCACATGTAAGACGCTCAAATTCAAAAGATCCTGCAAAACGTTTATTCTTTCTTTGATGCACCGCACATGCCAATGAAGAAATAAATCTTCCAATTCGTGAAACAATCCATTAACAAGTTACACATCTAGTGATTTCCCCCAACTATGTGGAAGTCTGTGAAACCAAGTCCATTAAAACAGCATCCTAACCAAGAGAAACACATATATTACACCAAGATAAACCAGTACAAATCATACCTTCCTTCCGTATTCATATGCTTGATCCAAAAGATAAGAGTACTCCATGTCTTCGCAACATTTCTGAAGGGACGATATTGGCTCATTAAAGTAAACAGGAAGACAAACTCGTGTGAGATCCTTTCCCACATTGTCTTTGATCATCGACCATAGACTGACACCTTTCTCCTTCTCCAGTGGATCAGGAAGCTTTTTTCGCCTTTCAACATGCGGGTATCTAAAATCCAAAACCTCATTCCAACTCTGCACTTTCTCCAAATCGCCAAATTGACATTCAGGTTTCCTACGCTTATCCATGTTATTTAAAACTCCACTCAAAGTCCGACAACCAGTGGTTGGTTCAGTAAAATACTCTTTTGAGTCATAAAAGGATGTTTCATCCTCGTCAGACGCTTCTTCAAGCTCTTGTTTCTCAATATCATCAGATGATGCAGTTGTGCTGCATTCTAGGAACCAAAATTTGTATAATAAAGTCATGAAAAGTAATTTCATAATTAAAATAGGCTTTAGCAAAATCTTTGTCAATAAAAACTGAGAGTTTCTTTTCTCCACGGCATACAGAAAACAATAAACAGAGGCAAGGAGATAACATAGGTCAAGTTTACCACTATATTTCCCACGCCCTAAACTGGAAAACTCATGCTTTGTCAATTGGTATTCACCATCATTTATTCCAGAAGCTTCAGCATCAATATTAGCAGCCTGCATACGAGACAGAAAAAAATGTCAAGTAAGATATGATTCTTCATCGAAGTGGAAGCACTCCAAACAACATAATGTCAAACTGAATCTCCAAGAGGGATTGCATTGCATTTAACAAAGAATTGCACCATCATTTCTCTATAGTGCAAAATCTACACTATAGAGATGACAATCTGATGCATTATCACGAAGAGTGACAACCAAAAAAACATTTTACCATAGACATCTAATGGAAATTTCTGAGGCAAGATTATGCACATCTTCTACAGCTCAACATGCCATGAACTGCTAAATATGTGAATAAAGTAACAGATCAAATTAAGCCCAACTTAAATAAAAATCCCAAAAATGTTTACCCAATAATGCTAGGAGCCTAAAACTAAGGGAGTGTTTAATAATCTGTAACGAAAATACTTGTGCATCCCTTCCCAATTTAACCAGGTATGCGAGGGATTGATCAAATATGTCTAAATAAACAAATGAATAGATAGGAAACGGAAACATCTCCCTTATTTCCTTTCCGATTACAGTCAGCTACGAATTATTAAACATGTCCTGATTCTCCATGACACTATCTAAGGGTGGGTTAACCAGTATAGGTCCGATAGGTGTAGCCATGCTTATGACGGAAATTTTACATTCATCTTTCACCTGCGTGTAGCCTGGTTCAAAAGCTAAATTTAAGCAATACAAACAAACCAACTTACAGAAAAGAATGGTAATTTATAAAGACAAGGCTACCTCCAACTGTCTCAAGGTGTCAAGTAAACTGGATCGCTCTTGGCAAAGAACCTTAAGTTGAGATTGTATCTCGAAGAACTCGGAGAGCATGATTTTCTCACAATCGTTCACGAGGTTCTCACCAACCCCCTCTTCAACTAGCCGTTTCTTAAGCCTTTCAGTCGATACAGAAATATCATTAGGCACAATGGAGAGAGTGTCGTTTAGTGTTCTAATCGGAAATAAGCTTCGAGTTGAGACCAAAGCTTGTATCCAAGCCTTCCTATCTCTCTTTGACTCAGTTCTCAAATGAAGTGTCTTCGTAGCAGTAAATATGTAAAAACGCCTGTCGTCGGACTTGCTTTCTCGAAAAGACGATATCTGCGTAATAAATTCCACCAAACAAAATCTCTTTTAAAACCCAATTAAGAAATTTTTGAAAGAAAAAGTACATAATTCTTTTCATGAGTGAGTGTTATTATGTTATGTTCCACGGAATCTATGTCTATTTATATTGGTACAAAAGTTGAAGGAATATGACTGAATAAAGGAACAAGAATCACATGGCAAACATGCACAAGAAGACACCTGTCTACTGAACACAAAGACAAAAAAATATCTAAAATTCATCAATTTGAGATACAGAGAAACTTTTAGCCCCACCAAAGACAAGAAGGAAGTGAGCTTAATAGTAATAGTAGTAATACATACATACTACCGTAACTGAAGACTACCTGAACAGAACAAACCCAGAAAGATAATCCATTTGCAACTTAAAAGCATGGACTTCATCGTTCAGATCTAGCATATTCAGATTTGGAATATCCCCATTTTGAAAATTATTGAGGAATATGCTTTCTAGAGGCTAAGGCTTATATACCCAGTTTGAAACAGTGTTAGAAACAAATAAAATAAAATAAAAATCCAATCTTTAAAATGATTATAGGTTCCAAACCCCACATAATAAACAATAATAATAACAAGTCCCCACCTTGTTTCTTCGTTAATGTCACTGAGAATCAAAAACCCATATCCGAAACGTCAAAGCCACTTCTTTGGAAAAAAAAAAAAAAAGAAAAAAAAAGGTTATGACAATTATATTATGATATAATACATAGATATTAGATAATACAAAAAATAANTTTTTTTTTTTTCACGTCTTCCTATTTGGTATAACTCTCTCTTACCGCTAGCTTTAGCACAAGTATAATCCAATACCCATTTCAAGTTTTGATTTTTACATATATGTAAGTAGAGTGTAGATATATGTTTGGATCAGAGAAAGAGAGTTGAAAGAATATGAAGAAGTATTAAGAACATATATCTGAGAGTGAGAATGAGAAACTGAGAGGTGAGAAATCGGACCAATGGCGATCGAAAGATGATGTGACAAGAGAAGAATACCTAAAGCCTAAGACGCAGCCTATCTTTCCCCCTCTATCCCACCTGCTGATGTGACGCACTATACACTAACAACCAGTTAAACTGCGAATTATATCAAAAACAAAACTATAAAAATTATAAACCCAAAAAAAAAAAAAAAAGAGAGAGAGAGAAGAGAGTTCCAATGCCAGAAAATTGAAAATCACCAACAATGCTGCAGACCATCAGTTTTTGTTCTTGCCCTTACTAGCGCAGATTTCAAAGCATCTTTTTTCTGAATTTTGGGACAGAATTAATTGAGATTCAAATCAAAATTTTTAATATGGCCAATTACAATCACAATTACGATTACAATCTTAATCTCATCGTATATACATACGTACTATAGAGATACAGATTAGTAATTAATTAAATATGATTAAAAAGAAATGGAATTGGATAAGTTAAAAGAAAGGGCATCGTTGTGGTGGCAATTAGCAACACGATTAGGATTACTACCTTGAGATGGACGATTGCGACGGTTTTGTGGTGCTTCCGTCGAGCGGAGGAGGAGGAGGAGGAGGAGGAGAGGCGATTGGTGGAGATTTCACCGATGAAGCGAACGTCGTCGTTTGAGGAGAAGAGGCTGAGGCTCTCCGGGCGTCGAATCTTGGCGTAGGAGAGCACCCCGTTCCTCAGCATGAACCACCTCGATCTCCACCCCTTCCCGTAGTTAGTCCACTTGTACAGCACCCCCGCCACAGTCGACTCAGATCCCGGCGTCCTCCGCCCCGCATCGCCGCCGGGATCCACTGCCGCCGCCAAACTCGCCGGCAAGCTCCGCGTCCTCGACAGCGTCACCTCCGGCGACTGGTCCCCGATCCCGGTGGTAGCGCTCTCCAGCGATATGCAGCACAGCGGGTGCATCTCTTTCATCCGCATTTTTCTCCCTTCCGATCCCCAAAATTCAAAATTACTATCAATTATTTATATTTCAAAAAATAATTAATTTTTTATTATTATTTTTAAAAAATAAATAAATAAAAGTGGGAGAATCAGCCTCCCATGGCCACAGGTCACTGCATCAACAACAACAGTAATAATAATAATAATAATATCTGAATCAAAATGCCGCTAGAGAGAGAGTCAGAGTCGGGGTTGAAGAGAAGGCGAACCAGAGAGGTGGAGGAGCTCTGAGACTGAGACAGAGAGAGAGAGAGAGAGAGAGAGAGAGAGAGAGGTTTACTATTATAAGGGGGGTTGAGCGAGCGAGGCCACCACGTCCCTTTTTCTTTCACTTAATTTATTCCCCCTTTTTTCTCTTTTTCTTTTTTTTCTAATTTTATATATATATATATATATATATATTGCTTCAATTGATAGCAAAGTATTTATACATTTGCATATAAATATAGTGTTTATATACGTAATTACGTATATGGGGGATCATATGGGTACGTGAACGTGATAGAAAGAGGAGTGAGAAATGAGAGAGAAAGTGCAGGTGGTGGCAGAATGGTAATTAAATGCCACTGAAACAGACTTGACTTGAGACTTTCTTCTTCTAAGCTCTTTCTTCTCCTCCTCCTCCTCCTCCTGCTAATAAATTGTTAAATATATAGAGAGAGAAGAGTCGAAGAGAGTAGTGATCAGAGGGTAGTGAGTCAGTCAGTAGTAGTGATGGCGCTGAGAGCTGGGAATTCGCCTCTCTGGGGGACCCCAAACTCACCCGTCACCACTTCTCCTTTTATTTAATCTAATCATATCATATCATATCTAATCTAATCTAATCTAATCAATGCTCTCTCACTCAAGTTTACATACAAAATGACAAAGCTTCCTTCACCACAGTTTTTATCAATTTTAATTTCAGTTTCTTTAAAAATACTACTAATGTAAAACAACATGACTTTGATTTATTACCACCTTAATTACTAGTAATTATTACTGCTAGGCGTAATTGAACGAGAAGACTCTACTGATAATTATTTAAAAGCAAACTTTTTCGGGGTCTTGAAGCTTCCCCAATTGTTTATCACCAAAAATAAAAAAAAGGCTTCCCCAATTATGTTAGATATATTTAGGTAAACCACCAAGTGACCAAATCTAACTTTTTGACTGCTACATACAAAGTTAATTTTAGTTAATCATTTACCATAATTAACCTTTAATTATTCACTTTTTCTCCTTATTGAACGTGGAAATGTCATTATGGGGTCTCTTCTAACTATTGATAACTATTTTACCATAATTAGAGGTGATGATGCCATAATATGGGACATGTTTTCCATTAATTGTTTCTTTAATTATACATACCCCAAATTAATTAAATCCTATTAAGTTAATTATGTTTTTTTTTTCATTAATTCTATCGTACCCCTTCTTCGGATTTCATTAATTTCTAAATCCACTAAATCCATGTATTCATGTACAATATATTATGTACACAGATAAATAATTAAAGTTACCATTTACTACAACTACTACTGCTAGTCTAAGTACTATTTCCTACTTGGATAATTAATACTACTTACCGTTATTTGTTGTAATGTAATAAAAGTTATAGGAAGAGGAGAGGAGGGACCTCAAGAAGTGGCAGTGGTCTCACATAACACTGATTAAAAGCCTTTCAAAAACAAAAAAAAAAA
>JXTB01000202.1:539946-609269 GCA_002914805.1 Parasponia andersonii | reverse complement strand
GTGTTTCTTACGAGCCTGCAAAGTACAGAAATCATATATTCAGCAGTTGAATTTAATATGAATGGGAGAGCAAATCAAATCACAAACACTCACCCCAAAAAATAATGGTGTCAACTCTTTGTGAGACCAAAACTATCTTCTTTATCCCCCAAGCCATGTGTATGGATTAAGGGCATTAATGTTAGTTCTCTATTACATATATTGACCCTACAAAAGCTTAAGATTGTTAGTCCCAATCACAAGTCGCTTCTAGGCATCATTTATCAACTTAAAAAGCAAAAACTTTTTTCTTAGCGTCAAATACACGACACTAAATCTAACTTCGCTAACAATAAGAATAAAGCCAACTATTGTTTTTCCTATATATTTTGATGAAAATAGGAAAAAATGTACATACATATAAATGTACATATTAGATAACTGTACTCATATAATTTGTTAATTCCATTATAATTTAATTACAGGCATATACTTGGACTGATTGACATGCATATGGGTACGTGTAATGCTTGTTTTATTCAGTCTATTTGGATGACATTAATGTTTAATAATATAGAAAAATGAGTGCCTTTGAGGGTGATGGGGTATATCAGACATGGTCACGTGTCAAAAGGAGAAGGAGGCGCCTTAACGCAAGGCCTAATTTGTGATGTTCGATCATGTCATCACACGTTCCATGCTTCTGGCCCCCACAGCTCAGTCCAAATAAGCAACAAATTAGTAGGTTTTTAGATTTAATTTCCATATGCCTATTAAAAATATCTAATAAGAATGTACAAAAATTTCCCCTTGTAGAAAATGAAAATGGACAAAAATCTAATAAAGTTACAACGATTTATAGAGTCTAGCTAGATTATTAGTATTGATCAAATTAATTTGGGATGAAGAGTGTATAACATTAACATATGATTTTCTACCAACCAAAAACAATTTAAGTGAAGAACTAGTCGGATATTCACCAACTCTAAGTTGTGTGATGAATTTGAAATTAATTATATAATATAAGCTTTTTGCTTCTGATTACACAAACATTATAATTTCGCTGACTAATCAGATGATTAATTAAGTTCATTTTCAAACGATGGGTTTTATTTTATTTTTCCTTAAAGTTCATTGATATGGGTGTCCCTTTTATATATATGCACCTTGGTAAAGCCAAGATGGAGTAGCTTTTGTTTGTGCATTTGGAGGCAACGAGAATGGGGAGCATCATTTTCCTAAGTCACATAGGATATGGTGCATAGATTGCTCTGTAATATATATATATATATATATATATATATATATATATATATATATATATATATATATGCAGTATATACTCAATTCAATCTATCAGTACAATTACAACAGTAGGCTTTTTATATATTATGTTATGTTTGGTATCTAGCTAATGATGCTAACAAGTGACGACACAATTCGAAGGCAACATGGACGAATAATACGCAAATTAAATATATACACTCATGTGGGAGCTGTATTACTTGTATCAATTCTCATCATTAGATGAAAAAAAAAGAAATTATTATAAAAGGGTTTAATATTATGGCTGTTTTGACTATATGCAAATATAATAGATATATAACGCGGATCAGTTGGCAAAAAGGCATTTTTTAAAACACATATTTGCAAATATATATATATTTAATTTATTTGTTGTCTTTTTTGACAATGTTCACTATACTGTATTACATATTCGAAAACCCTCAACATCATATCTAATAATGTAAAAATATTATTTTACAAAAAGTTTTAAAACTTGAACATTTGTCCAAAATTCATTTTCAAATGAATTATTCCTCAAAATTTTTCTATACATAATAGTCTTTATTTCTGTTCGGAAAGACAACTAGCATTCTCTCTAAGCTGAAAATATGCATGTGCTTTATCCGGTTGTTGACTCATTTATAAGGCTTAAATTTCTATCTAACCTCCTTAGCTTTTTGCAGGGATCAATATATCATATGAATGGTCAATTTAGAGATGTCAACCTGGCCGAGTTTTGTGGGTCAACAACCTATATTTCGAAGAAAAAATACAGTATAAGTCTGGCCTAAGTTCACATTATGTAGGTTTGGCTTAGCTCGTTATATATAATATGAGTCAAGCTAACTTTAGCCATAAGCTTATAAGTCTAACCCGACACGACCCACATTAGGCCTATATTTAGTTTTTATATATATAATTTTAAATATATTTATTAATTAAAATTTTAAAAAATCTTAGTTAAATATTTTTATTTATATGCTTTTAATGTTATTTATTTACTAATTTTTATTTATTTTCAATTTATTCAAAATTTAAAAGAATAAGAATAGGTTTTAGGCTCATATTTGATATTTTAAAGCATAGAATAACAACGAAATTAGGCTTACATTATGGCTCATATTCGGTCCGCATAGGCACAAACTACTTAAGCACTGCTCACTTAAATCTGCATAAAATATGGGATGGGCATGTGGGTCGTGTCGGGCCCTAATAAGAATATGGGTTAGGATGACCCAATCCATATTTTAGGCAGACTGAGTCCATGCACAATACAAAGACCATATAGACTTATCAAATGTCAGGTCTTACCCACTTTACATCTATTGGTCAATTGGCAAGAGAGTCCTTTTTTAAAAAAATATACATATTTGCAAAAAAGACTTATATTTTTAATTTATTTATAAAATAGTATTTCTCGATAATATTCGATTATACTTAATTACTATCAATATTATATTTGACAATATAAAAAGAATATTTTATAAAAAAATTTAAAACTTAGGTCTTTTCGTTCAAAACTCAATTTCAAATAGTGCATTCCTCTAAAATTTTCTATTTTTCATATATGTACATATATTATATATATAGCTAGATAGAGAGATAGGATTATTTCAGCAAAAAGGGTCATGTGGAATATGGACTAATCAAAATATATATAGGCTCCATGTGCCATCCTAATTTAAAATTGCTCGTGTTAAATAAATGAGAGGACAGTGAGAAATTAAAACAATATATCACCGGAGATATACACTAAAGGCAGGACAATTTTCTTTTGCTCTGGAGCTTCGCAAATATAAACATTTGCATTTATAATATTTTTTTTTTTTTTTTTTTAAGCAGGTTTTGGACAATTGTACTTACCTATTTACGTAATATAAATAATGACCCTTGCTTAAATCAACCAAAAAAGTACATCATTTTTACTGCATCTCCACTTGAATCGATGCTGGCTGCAGGATTCGGCCTATAAATGAATTATTTAGAAATACAGCGTACGTATTTAGACACACGAGAGATCAAACTATCTGATTTTTCTAACTCGTGATCTCTTACTGATTAGGGCTCTTACGGGTTAACGATATCAACAGCGTCCTGCATCATACCTGTATTTTCAGTATCACTTTGTTATTTAAATTTTCAACTTCTCTAGTCCATTCAATTAATTATTATAATTATTATTATTTCGTTATATATTATTAAATATTTAATATAAATAAATTATTTTAAAGTACATAATTTGATAATTATGATTAAGAACAAGATTTTCAATTTTCAATTTACACAGTAAATTATTAAAATTTATGCAATTAATATAGTAATAACTATTTTTTCACGAACTATTAAATTTTTAACAAAAATGAGTATTATGTAAAGTACACGGTTTAGTAATTATGACTAAAAATGATATTCTAATTTATAAAAATAAATAACATCCAATTACATGTTTTGTTCATAATTATTTTCAGTTGAAAAAATAACAATTTATGACAAATAGGTTATTACTATAATAATTATATAATTCAAAGCCAAATTACTATATAAATTGAAAACTCAAAAATAAAGAAAATGATAGAATGTGTATAATTTAGAAACTATTACTATCTTTAATCGTGGATATAAAAATCCCATCTATACCTAACAAAGGATCGATATCAATACCTATTTGTAGTTGTAGTAACACTCACATGCATATAAATATATATAGGTTGCCAATAGGTATTTTTTTTTTTACCTATGGTTAGATATTTTTTTTTTTAGCCGTTGGATTACCAATGGCTATAATGAAGTACATAAAAAGACGTGCATCATTAATATTCTTTCTTTCTCTTACTTTTTACAATAAAAAAATGTGTATGCTAAATTTTCATTGGCGAAATTGATAACTATGCATAGGTAAAAAAAAAAAAAATACCTACTGAATTGGTGCTCATATATATATATATATATTTGTAGTTATTTGAGCCTATTGTTACTCTTCTTGTTATTTACAATTTATTTGTTAATTTAATAGAGAATGTCAAAATAATTAAAACATAAACATAATCTTAAAGACCACCGAGTCAATAGACGGTGTTAAGACGCTCAATCCATTGAATAAGAAGTTTTGATATGAGTCCTACCATCACGATAATCTGATTATGAGCAATCTATTTCAAAAAGAATCTATTAATTAACGCAAGCTAATTTATCATTTGGGATTTTTTAATCGAATAAACTTTTTTTAGTTTATCAAAAAAGTGCAAACCCGGAGAAAACAACTCAAAACAAACTCAAGAGAATTATACACCATGTCATGATGTGGTGACAATTCTTTGTAGTTATAACTTAAATCACCATAACTTAAATGAAGCTACCACATCATCAAATAATTACTTGATGACTAACTAAATATTGGATGACTTTCAAATCCTTCAGTTCGCTTTTCTTTTTTATTTAATTATAAAGTTTTCGAAATTATTGGAAGGGAAATATTGAAATAAATATAAAAGTATATATATTTGTTTATTTTATAAAAGCAATGAATAATAATAATGGGAGGAGTTGTCCAAAAGAAACCAACAACCAGCAATCAAATCCATGTTTCTCAAGGACTAAACAAAACAAGTAACAATATATTTCCCTTCCATGAAGATGATGATCACCACCAAACCGATCACACCCGGACACACAGTTGGGAAACAACTCATTGGAGCACTAACAAGAGGCCCCTCATCCCACAGCTCCACCTGTCGTCTACATTTTTATGTGTATACTTATATGATTAATATATACATTTGTGATATGATATGTGATACATGATATATGAGTATGAGTGATATGACATATGATATATATATATATATGACTATGATATATGCACCCAATTTCTAATTCGCTAGCTAGCTAATAAGCTCTCTCCATATCCTTTTCAATATTTTCTATTATGTCAACATTCAAATATACATATGCATCTCGCCAGCATTGACATGTGACTGCCCATGCCCATCTAACTCTTCAAACCCAAATATTCATGTGATCATGGTGTTATTTTAGCAAAATTATGTGTTTTCATGCTTGGGATATGGGCTTTTCTTCCTTTTCTTTCAATTAATTTTGATAAATTTTTGACTTTACCCGGGTCAATCAGTGTTGCCTAACCTTTGTGGGGGCCATCCCCCATATGCATAGATGGTTTGGATTTTCATATTTCAAACATATGTAGTAATCCTTCCTACTACATATACATAATTGAGTTGAAGTTCCTAGAAATCATGGGAATACTGCTAATATATGTAGTTCATGAGTAGTTGGTGGAAGTGGTTTCACATAATTAAGGTCGGCTGATGGATAATCTTAATTTTGGTTTTTTCTTTCAAACGTGTGGCTACTAATTAATTGTAAGGATGCTAATCCTTTTTAATAGATTGACGAGGCAGCCAGATGGAATAACAATGTCCTTAGGCTACGCTTTTGATGTGAGAGGCATGCAAAGTTTTAGATTCTAATTAGGAACAACACACCCTTTTGTCCGAATGAAAATGCTAGTGCCTCACTTGCTTGTTTTGTTACACTTTGCCTTTGCTTTGTCTGGCTGTTCCGAAGACAATGTTTCTTGCCCGTTATCAATATAGCAATTGATATATATAATACGATTAAACAAATCGGGGTATTTTTTTTAATAATTCAACTACTATTATAATTTAAGTAATTATAAAAAAAATACTAAAAATAAATATATATATTATTTAATATTTTTCACTTTCCACTTTTTATCATAAAAATACATATGTGATTAATTTTAATTAGTTAAAATAATACCTATAAATAGATAAAAAAATATATATCTATTAGATTAGTGCCCTAAATATATATATATATATATATTTTAAAAAAAAGTATACGATAAAAGGATTAACTTGAGTGACTTTGTGTATTCCTTATGATAAATAGATCCTCACAATATATATTATTTATATATCTTGATCACAAATGACGGAGTGATTTTTTGTGTGAAGAAAATAAGTGCTCTGCTCATTTCGTCTAAAGATTGGTGGCAATAAATACACCGATATAGAGTCGACTAAGAAAAGAAGAACGACGACCCACTATTGAAAATCATAAGCGAAATGTGCATATATGTTCTCTTGTCCAATTCAGCCAAATCTTTTCTAGACTCGAATTGTTGAAGATAGAGACATGTATAGAAATAAACTTCAATGGCTTTTCTATTTACTAGAACTCAGCAGGGAAAAAAACACATGCACACTGAAACTGGAATAGTAACGATGATAATTTTAAGTTGCGAAGCAATAATTAGTGTTTGATATCCATCAAATCCCATCGTCGAGAGAAACCATGGAAAACTGGTGATTAATCATCCTTTTCAAAACGATATAATGGTTAACAGAAAGCGTTTACGATACCCAAGAAAAAGAAGCTGTACTGGAACTCTCCTAATTGGCCTTCGGCATAATTAGTTGTCGGTGAGATATACCCGATTTTGCCTCATTCATAATCTTTTTGATGAGACGTTATGTAGCTTGACTAAGAATTTACTGCAATTGTTAGTCGGGTTATTAAAATTTCCATGCATGCATAATATTGTATACATACGGATACCTTCATACGTTATACGCGTATGATATACGAATATTTGGACCATATTCTCATACATACACCAACACCGGGCCACAATCCGACTCTCTGACCACAGTTTGCAAATCAAGAGGGTACACATATTTGATCCTAAAAGTACAATCATTAAGAGCAAATCGGGAAACTTGCTGAAGCATGTCTCAGAATTCAGGTGGGTTCATAATGGAGTCTGAAGAAGTGACCTCGGCGGCCCCCAACAACGCCATAATGCACTGGAACCATTTCAGGAAGCAATTGGGACTCATATCAAAAGCTCAATCGTCAACTCAGGTACGTGTTTAACAACGAGTTTAATTAAGAAATCACTCTAGCAACATAACATGATTCAAAACCCACTATCAGATTGCAAATTATGAGACACTATACAGACACAACTCCCAATAAAGTAGTGTTGATCAATGCTCTACAAGACTACAAGTCTTTCTAAAAGACAAGGCAAAAAGTGAAACTTCGAAGGGATAAATAAATACACAGAAAGGACAGAGCTTGAAATTGAGATTGTACCGTCTCCATCCTCAAACTCTTTCCAAGGTTTCTCTTGCAAAGCTGGGATGTCAGTTTTTCACTGAATCCATCTGTCTCAGGTCTTCTGCTTGTGGTGGTGATAATCTGTAGGTACACTGCTAAAACTGAAAGACAAGTAAATTACACTCATGTGAATGTGATGGCATGCCTTCATTTTTCCCTACTCTAATTTTGACTTAATTGGTCCTCTTGCTTTTTATTTTTCACGGAAAGGTACCACATTCTCAGTCCATGTCTGACTGATATGTGCCTCAATCAGTTTGAGAGTTTAAGATGGATGGCGCCAGAGCCTTCAATTCACGTATATGTACAACAAAAGCCTCACATGGTCTCACAGTACTTTCTGGTGCTGCACTATAACGAGCTTGTGATAAGCCATATGTCACACCCAGTCATCTCAGCCAGATATTAACTTCATAACTGGGCCAAAGCGATTAGGCTCCACTGCTTCTGAGATTCCAAAATCTAATGTTCTGGGGTCCGTCCAAGCTCCAAGACAGAAGCACCCACAGAGACATACATACAAGCTGAACTCAAAAGTAGACCAGAACGTTTCATTGAGGTGTTTTGGTTTAATTAGGAGTTTTAAGGAAAATGAACAAACAGAAGCTGAGAAGTAACAAAGTAAACAAGAAAAAAGTGCAGCTCAGTCATCCTTTCAATGCGATAGTACAGGGCTGATCACTGGGGGTAGAGAAATTCAGCCCTTCAACTTCAAGTATAATAATACAAGTTTAATAACCATGGTATGTGGTATGACCCTGCAAGTGGTGGTTGGGTTGTAACTTATATCTAAAATAATTAAATAACATCTTACCCAAGAAGCAGAGCCATTCTCAGGGTCAACAAAATGAGGGGTGGTGGGGGAGGAACCAACTGCATCAACAATGTAATTGAATTTTCAAAACACAGTGAAAGTTGTAAAACATGTTGTGACCTTCCCCCCCCCCCCCCCCCCTTTTTTCAGCTACAGCACTCCAAGAATAGGGACAGCATTGATAAGAATCATGCTAGGCAGACCTATGTTAAAAGGTTTCAAACCATGTTCATAAAATAATCACCTTTCACCCAGATGTACCATGGATGGCCCACTTGGCAATTTAACAAAGTAGAAGTGCTAAACTTCTTCCTCATAACTGGTTTGTTCACACTTCCCATCATAGTCCCAACGAGAACGACGCATTTGGAAAACTACAATAATTGCGGCTACTGGCTAGTCATTACAGCTTGGGATGAAGACTTTCCATTCACAAAGAGGTTGGGAATGGGAAGTCTAACTAAAGAGGGACACAGCAAACCTGTGCACGCACATGCCTAAAGTCACAAAAATCAATTTATAAGATCCACAAAGGAAAAACCTGAGATACGTGTATACTAGAAGACTTTGCTCTTGGCCCATGTAGTCAAAGCCCAATCCCTAAAATAATGATGTAGTTCAGAATAATAAAAGTTGTACTGCACTTATGTAACGAATACAAGTCATGGTCCTTCGGTAGAACCATCTCGACACGACAAACTAAACTTGAGCAAGTCATAATAATGGTTAGCAAACATAAGTGTTCTATCCTTATCTCAGTCAGGATATACAGAATACATTATGGTAATTCCTACCAATAAAATGTATATTGAGGAAAGAAACGATAAAATGTAGACAACAAACACAAAATCTATAACTAGAATGATGGCAGACATTCATCGGTAGTAGAGCTTTGAGGGTAGCTAACATTTAGTGGCTGTATTCCTAGTTTCATATATCGATAGAAATCTTGCAAAAGTAAGACTATTAGAGACGCAAACTCGCAAGAAACAGAATACCATTAGAGACAAGTACAGTAACCCTGAAAGAACGTAGACACAAATTATAAGATCACATTTTACAAGGATGAATAACTAAAAGAAGAGAATGTCCATTGCTCTATTGGTCTCATCTCAAAATAGCACACCAAAAACCTTGGACGTAGACAGGAAAACTTTTACATTAACATCCTCCAGCATTAGAAAGAATATAACAACAGAAAGTGAGAGTGACAGAGAGATAATCCACTTTATAAGAAAAGCTCATTCATACTTGCATATCTGATAACCAGAACTTATAAAGCCGTATAATCATGTTTTAATTAGCTCACTTCAGTAAACTAAATTGATTTAATCGATGGATTATTATCAGCAAACTCCATTTGAAGTTTAAGCTTTATCTTTTCTTTGCAAATACCAAATATGGAATACCAATACAAATTTGATTGTTTTCTGTCGAACACACTTCTGACATTAGGTTTGATGGTTTCTCCTATAGCATTCCAACATGTTGTTTCATATTAGGTTGGCACTCCCAATTGCGCAAGTAAGACTTTCTCTTCTAACTCATTTATAAAGAACTTCTCAAGTCGATAGAGATGAGTGACACCAGGTCAACCATAAATGGTGTTTCCTCGATTTGCAGTTAGAAAATACAATTTCCTATCCATACGTAGTGGCACGCTTTATTTCAAACAAATTCAACAATTATCTAAAATAGTAAAGCAACCATCAAGAAACAATCAAGAATGGTTGAATCTCTTCGTATAAAGTCATCGAGAATCAATTATCATTCTTAAACAAAACCCAATTTCCTTTCATTTCTTCTATTTTCCATTGTCAAAATTTGATCAATGATCCAATTCAACAAATGCATGATACTAGAAATTGCAAGCATAATCTGATGATAACCACATGTTCTTCAACAAGATTATTGATCCAAAATTATCCAGACAACAAGATTTTATCTAAACAATGATTATTGATCTACACAAGTTTCCATATGATCCAAGATGTACTTAGCGCAAGCAATAAATAACATGCAAGAAAGAATAAATTTATCAAATTTGCATATACATATGCATAATATCAGTTTACATTATCCTCAACACAAGAATAATTTCCACAAAACGAATGAATTTTCTTTTCCCCAAATAGGAAAAGAACAATACTTTGCCATTGTTACCTCAAAAACTTCTCAATCCTCAGAAAATGGAAGGCAAAGAGAGCTTCAAGCACACCCAAACAAGCCCCAGCAAACACGTCAACAACGAAATGCCTCCCAAGCAAAACCCTAGACAAAGAAGTGGCCGCGGCCCAGACCCAAACAACCAGAATCAACAAATTTACGCTGCTGCCCTCGTCGGAGCCAGAGCGGAACTGGGCGAGGGCATCGACGAAGGCGGCGATGGAGAGGTGGACAAGTGCGGCGACGAAGAAGACCCTGGAGGAGTGGCCACTTGGAAAGGAGAAGTGGTCGGCGGAGACGGCGGCGCTCATGGCGGGGTTGTAGTGGGGACGCGAGCGGCGGACGAGTAGCTTGAGGAGGCCGACGAGGGCGAGGTCGAGGAGGAGGCCGAGGAGGAAGGGGACGAGGAAAGGTCTGAGGCGGTGGGTGGGGAATGGAGGTGGGAGCAGGAGGAGGGAGAGGCAGACGGGGAAGAAGAAGCGGAAGTCGGCGGAGAGTTCCAGGAGGAGGAGGACCAGGTGGGGGAGGAATGGTCGGAAGAGGCTGTGGAGGTGGTACGACACCTTGCTGTCTAGGCTTACTAGGCCGCCCAGGAGTCCCGGCGCCGTCGTGATTGCGGCGGCGGTGGTGGTGGCGCCGGGTTTGGCTGGCCTGGAGGAGGAGGGGTCCATTGGGCTTGCGTTTGGGCCGCTGAGGTTCGAGAGTTGACGGCCGGCAACTTTGTTACTTTGGAGATAGTTATAGAGAGTAGATTAGGCCCGCCGAACGGCCGCAAGCCCAAATGATCTCATAACTCATTGGGTTATTTTTCCAGGAGGAAACTTGATTTTTTTTTATGGTAATTTTCTAAATAAAATTTGAAATTATTTCGAAAATTTCCGGATTTAATTATAAAAATACTTTTTTCAAAGTATATAGAAAAATATCACTTTTATTAATTGACAAAACACTTAAGGTAGCTAGTTAGTAGACTTAAATGAGGTGATTTGATTAGTTATTCAATTGATAAACCTAAGTAACCTAACTGGTTTCCTAAGTTTGAAACAAATAGCACATTTCAAAATATTTTTAAAAAGTGTTATTTTTCTAGTAAAATTAAAAATGATACTTTTCTAAATCTGATTTTTCAGAAAAATCGTCCCATTCGAAAGTTTTCAATTTTTGGTATTTGGGCTTAGAATTTTGTACGAAGCCTTTTTTCTCTGCTCAATTAGACAAATAGATGGAAAGAGGCCCAAGGGCCCAAATGATTGTGATTTTTTTTTAGGTTGGTTTTTAGTAAGGGCTTTTATCAAAATGGCTGAATTTTGGGTTTTGTTATAGTGTATTTATAAGAAACTACATTAATTATTCTCATATTATTATCTTTTATCAGTTAAAATTATTCAAAAAGTCAATTCATGTTATTAATTTTCAGAAATTCTTAATCTCATAGTATTATTTTGCGGATTTCAAATTTCAAGTTTTAAATTATAAGACGAACAACCAAATCTCAGGATATTTTTTTTTTTTATCCTTAATTTTATGTATAATATACCACTTTTATGCTTGACTATCAATTTCATGTGAGGATATCAATTATGATATTAATATGTTTCTTATAAAGCTGATATATTTTGGCCTTTTTTTTTTCTATACACTAAGTCATTTTTTTAAAAGTGTTTGAAAAACGATAATTTTTTAGACAGAGACCCAAAATTTGGTAATTTGACTCGTAACGACTCTCAAACTAATTTCCTTGAAATAATGATGTTGGAAGAATATTTTGGTTGGGTTGGAAATGTGAAAGTCGCGAAGTTAAATTAAGTCCAAAAAGGCATAAAATAAAAATCAAAATGCTTTAAAGGGCCAAGAAACTGGATAAAAATATGTTAGAATATATTAGTCAATATATATGTTTTATCACCACTGATATCTTTTAGATTTCTAGTTAACTGATTTATATACCTAGTAAGCTAATATATTATAAATCAAACAACATATATTTTCATAATGACTTTGAAAATAGGCCATTTTCCTAGAGGCCCCATAAAAGGTTGAAAGCAATTCTTTACAGATAAATTTGACTCTTCATGCTTTAAAGAAATTAAAAGGGGAAAAGTTCATAAATACATGTTTTAAAAGTTATATTTCTATAAATACTCATTTTTGAAAAAATGTAGATCACTACTGTTTTACACATGAAATGTAGACCACGACATATATTTCATATAAGAAATATATACAGTGATCTACGTTTCATGAATAAAAACTACACTAAAAATTTGCACATATTTTAAAATATATACTATATGTCAAATTTAAAATGTAAACTGTGGTAAAAATTTATATTATAAATATATATCATTCATATTTTACTCATGAAATATGTACTTAATGGATAAAATTTATATTATAAATGTAGACCACTCATATTTTGCATATGAAATGTGGACCATAAAAATGAGTATTTTTAAAAGAAAAATTAAAACAAGTATTTCTAAACATAATTTTTAAAAATGACCATTAGATATAAATTTCTCAATTAAAACCCCCGGTTCTTTTAAATTTTTTGAAAAATCCTAGAACTATTCAGAATAATCACATTTTATAAAATATGTACAAAACTATCATTTTTTTTAAGGATAATAACATTAAAATACCTTGAGTTTTAACTTTTTTGCAAAAAAATCCTGAATTTTGAATATTTACAAAATAATACTCTTACTTTTAAATTTTTAGAAAATAATACACTGACTTCTGAATTTCTGCAAAATAATACTCTTACTTTTGGATTTTGCAAATCAATACCCTAACAATTAAAATTCTTGCAAATTAATACCCTAGTATTTGAAATTCATATAAATTTATAACCTTAATGCTCAATTAGTTGATTTTAATAATAAAAAGATAGTAGTAGACATCATCAATTTAATTAAAATTTATTAAACAATAATAAAATTTTAAAAAATATATTTGTAGTTAGCTTATTTCATTTTTCATTTAAAAAAGAGAAGTAAAAAATTAGAACAAGAAATAAAAATAGATAATTGTAAAAAAAAAAAAAAAGAAACATGAGAGGTAAAAAAAATTGTGTTCTTTTAGCAATTAATCAAAAAAAGTAGTTATAAAATAATTTCCGATAATATACTAATATCAAAATATTTTTAATAAGTTAATGAAAGATGTTTGCATCTTTTAATTTACTCATAGTATAAATATACAAAGAAAATAAAAACTAAGGGTATTAATTTACAGAATTCTAAAGTTAAGATTATTTTATTAAAAAGTTAAAAACTCAGGATATTTTTACATAATTAACCTTTTTTTTAACTAATTAATGAGATACTTAGATAATTGATCTAATTACTTTCGGACTAGTTACTTCAAATAATTTTTGATTACTCCAAATAATTTTATTGGTTACATCGAATACTTTTAAGAAGTACTAATTTTTTAAAAATATTATTAAATTGATATTTTTTTGAAAAATAAATTCGTAATTTCTCAAAACTTTTGGCCAATGTAGGATTTTTCAATATTTCAAACAATGGACCTGGATTTATGTAGACGATGGCCATTTGTCAATTGTCAAAGACCTTACGTGGACACTTTAGAAGGGAAATTGAGGAATATAAGAGTTTTCTAGGTCCAAACTTTTTAGCACCACGTTTTACGAGGAATCCTTGGCAAACTACACATGTTTCAAAGTATATTTTAGAAAATACACATTATTTGATAGTTTTTTTTTTTTTTTTTTGTGCATACCCTTTTTCTTAAGTGATAAGTTTATTGTGAAGATAAAAATGACCTTAACATTTATCGCATCAAGAATCCAAATTTGCCTAAATAAAATAGTCGAGTTACTTAATATTTTGTCTAGCGCTTGATATAACAAATAATTTGACTTCACTCGATATAACAAATAATTTGACTTCACTCGATATCACGTTTAGTGCTCTTAACTCCATGTTGCAATTTTTTAGAACTACTATTTAAAAAAATCCGTAATTTATATCACTAGTCATAATATAATTGTTTTGGTTCCATGTCCAAATCTACACTTTAGAATAGAGCACTTTTTGGATGTCGTGGGCTAATCCAACTCTTAATTGGTTCTTACAAATAGATTAAGACAATTTAGGCTCATACTCGTTTCTTTTTTGTCTTATGTTTCACTAGTACTTTCCTTTATTATTTTAATAGTTTTATACTTGTTTTTTAAGTATATATTTCATATATAAATTATGTATCGTATATATTTGCAGTATAAATATATATATGTGGCATAAGTTATGAAATGTAAATCAACTTTTAGATATAATTTTTATACTTATATATGAAATATTTTGATATACACTTCTCTGAAAAGAAATAAAATGGGGTATTAATCTATTGAAAAATGGAGAACACTTATGTACCTGCGCTTCAAAAATGATATTTATATAATATAGACAGTGATATCTACAATTACTTGAATGAAAAGCTGAGATCACCATAAAAGCTTCAATGGAAACACCTTAGGGTGCCTAGGGTACCCGTAAAAAAGAAATTCTACCGCTCAAGTCAGTATTGGTATGAATGAATACAATATGAGAAAATCTAAACATATTTACAAATATAAAACTATATATATATATATTTTTTCCTTTTCAATAGAATTTCTCATAATTATCATATAAAATTATGTAATTAAATAGAATCAGAATACTTACCAAATTTCGTTACTCAAATTAGGGAATTTAAAAGAAAAAGGATAACTACCTTATTTAAATGAAATATCTTTTGATTTCGATAAAATTCGATATAGAATCCCATTCAAGGCGGTACTTTGATAGACCTTTCTACAAAAGGGTTGGCTTCGAATTCCATATAGACGCATGCATTCCATACGGAATTTCCAATCAGCATAGTATTTTCCTGACAAAATCTTCCGAACACATGGACGAATGAATCGAGAAGAACGAAATTCGACCCCAAACAATCAGCCTTCGACTCCTCATTCGAGTATCACTCGAACTACAGGAGTAATTTAACCAATATTTCATCGCTTCCTTTCTAAACCTATCAAAAATCTTATCCATGCCACTCCTCTTAGTATCAAACGAATTCTATACGGAACATATTTTCTAAGAAATTCTAACAAACCCTTTGAAAACTTTGCTCAATTTACTCTAGTTTTTAAATCTTATCATGCAAAATTTCCGTTATGGGAAAAAAAAAAAAAAAAGATCGATATTCAAGAATAAACAAATCCTAAAGTTTCCACAAAATCAAAACTTCTTAACACAAAAATTAACAAAACCAAAGAGAAAGAATCAAATTCTTATAAAAAAAATCTCAACATGCAAACTAGGTTCAATGGAACCGGAAGACGAATGGGTTGGCAACTGGAGCCATGATCAGTCGGTGAAAGTGCAAGAAAAGGGCGAAATGGCGTCGAATAACCTAGCTGAAATGACGTCGTTTGAGGGGGAAGACTCCTCTAAAGTTTGGGGAACATAGAGGCAAATATTAAGACTAAGAGCTTAGCTTTCCTCTATTTACTCGCCATTTTCTTCTCTTTTATAATACTAGTACTACAAAATAAACAATCAGATCTTGAATATGTAACCCATCGAGCTATTTGTTTCTTGAACTGGGTTCGAACCAGATTTTGCTCTAGAGTTGAGATGAAGAAATGATAAAAGACGCCATTAGAGGGGGGAGAGAGAAGCTTTTTGAGAAATAGGTTTGTGACCTTTTATATAACAGAGAGAGAGAGAGAAGAAGCTACTACAAAACAATAGTTGTCACAGGGTATTTTTGGAACACGATTGTTTCTCTCTCCGAAATGTTATTACAAAATCATTTTTCGCTAAAAAAAAAAAAGTTATTTTAAAAAACTGAACGAGAAAAGTCAGTTTGGGCCAAAATTGAACCATCCATGTCAATTTCCCATTCCTCGTCCTCGTCTCATCCGGTCCGGTTACACTCCTAGAGGAGTGTATGCAAGGAACTTCCCATATTACATGACATATTTAGGTATTTACATTTATGATGTATTGAGAGAATTGATTTATATTTACATTAAACATCCTTATTTAAAAAATGAAGACTAAGAAAAAAAGAAAAAGAATACGATGTTGGAAATCATTTATATATAGGGTTGAAATAAAAAGGTGCATATTCGACCCCTAGCTTTGGAGAATGTCAGGCCCAATCAAGACCTTGAGATTGGCAGAAAAATGCGGCATATTTTGCATTTTTCAGATTACGTGCCTATCCCATGTGCTTCGTTCTTAGTCTTTTATTAAAGCCATGCTCTTGCTATGCATGATATTCCTGATTTTGAATTATATACTCTCGCTTCCAAATTAATAAATACAAGTTGTATAAGACACTAAAACATGAGGCTAAATCTATGTTGTGCAAGGATGTTGAACTTTTCTAATTAAAAAAATCGATATATGCAAAAGAACTTGCTAATATATGACATATACAGTAAGGACATGCATGTTCATGTTGTCGAAGGGGGAAAAAAAGAAAGAAAGAAAGAAAAAGAGGCATTCTATTGACGATATTATTATATCATGTATTTTTTAAAATTAACCGTGTTCAGCCACTCACAGTAGACATTTTTAAACCTTTATCTTATTGTATAATATTAATATGAAGATATTCAGAGAACTTGTAATAAAAACATTTCTATTACCATTATTTTAAAAAAAAAAAATTGATTTCAAATCTCTCAGGTCTCATAGATATCGATCAAACTGTAAGAGAAATCAGATAAATTGCACTTTTAACTACCCCTCAAATATATATACCAAATTATGTTCACGGTGAGATATGGAAAAAGGGCACATATGGACATATGTATGTAAATATATACCTAAAGACTNTAACCCATCGAGCTATTTGTTTCTTGAACTGGGTTCGAACCAGATTTTGCTCTAGAGTTGAGATGAAGAAATGATAAAAGACGCCATTAGAGGGGGGAGAGAGAAGCTTTTTGAGAAATAGGTTTGTGACCTTTTATATAACAGAGAGAGAGAGAGAAGAAGCTACTACAAAACAATAGTTGTCACAGGGTATTTTTGGAACACGATTGTTTCTCTCTCCGAAATGTTATTACAAAATCATTTTTCGCTAAAAAAAAAAAAGTTATTTTAAAAAACTGAACGAGAAAAGTCAGTTTGGGCCAAAATTGAACCATCCATGTCAATTTCCCATTCCTCGTCCTCGTCTCATCCGGTCCGGTTACACTCCTAGAGGAGTGTATGCAAGGAACTTCCCATATTACATGACATATTTAGGTATTTACATTTATGATGTATTGAGAGAATTGATTTCTATTTAAATTAAACATCCTTATTTAAAAAATAAAGATTAAGAAAAAAAGAAAAAGAACACGATGTTGGAAATCATTTATATATAGGGTTGAAATAAAAAGGTGCATATTCGACCCCTGGCTTTGGAGAATGTCAGGCCCAATCAAGACCTTGAGATTGGCAGAAAAATGCGGCATATTTTGCATTTTTCAGATTACGTGCCTATCCCATGTGCTTCGTTCTTAGTCTTTTATTAAAGCCATGCTCTTGCTATGCATGATATTCCTGATTTTGAATTATATACTCTCGCTTCCAAATTAATAAATACAAGTAGTATAAGACACTAAAACATGAGGCTAAATCTATGTTGTGCAAAGATGTTGAACTTTTCTAATTAAAAAAATCGATATATGCAAAAGAACTTGCTAATATATGACATATACAGTAAGGACATGCATGTTCATGTTGTCGAAGGGGGAAAAAAAGAAAGAAAGAAAGAAAAAGAGGCATTCTATTGACGATATTATTATATCATGTATTTTTTAAAATTAACCGTGTTCAGCCACTCACAGTAGACATTTTTAAACCTTTATCTTATTGTATAATATTAATATGAAGATATTCAGAGAACTTGTAATAAAAACATTTCTATTACCATTATTTAAAAAAAAAAAATTGATTTCAAATCTCTCAGGTCTCATAGATATCGATCAAACTGTAAGAGAAATCAGATAAATTGCACTTTTAACTACCCCTCAAATATATATACCAAATTATGTTCACGGTGAGATATGGAAAAAGGGCACATATGGACATATGTATGTAAATATATACCTAAAGACTCCAAAATAGCAATTAACTATCAACCCAATTAAAAGAGACTTATAAGCAATGATAAGCTGTGTAGACTGTAGAAGCAATAATGAGCTGGGACAGAAATGAGAACCTGTTTATGTTGCTGGTCCACAGACAAAGATATATCTGCATTTTGTAAATTATGAGCTACGGCCATGGAAGTTCACAAGCTCACAATGAGGTCACAAATTCACGGGTTAACTTCACATGAGAGCATATATATATATATATATATATATATATGTATGTATGTCACAAATTCACGGGTTAACTTCACATGAGAGCATATATATATATATGTATATATATATGTATATATGTATGTATGTATCCCAACTCATCAAAAGAATCCAACATTGTGTCTAGAGGTAGATTGAAGGTAAACGTCAATGGGAGTTGATACCAGTAACAACAAAGAGGACCACTTATATATACTTGGGCCCATATATATGTGCATCTATGTATTTACATGCTATTCAAGCTTTCATATTTCCTAATCACATGGTATAATTCTTCTTCATATCCAGATATATCCATATCACATTCTCATGTTCGGGTCTTTTGTTTGCCCCGAATTTGAACAGTAGTCAATTCCAATGGTTAGTTGCTTGTTTTCATTTATAATAATGTTCCGATCACTCTCTATCTCATTCAGCCATATGGCCAATATATTTATACATATATTTTGGGTAATAAGAGTTGATGGCCGGTTTGGAAAATGGTTCCTTAGGCAGCAATTATTTCACATGCACTTATGTGAAATTCATATTGTGAATATTCTACTTTACTAATAATACAATACTAGTTTTTTTTTTTTTTTAAAAAGAAATTAGAACTTTTTAAATAGCTTCAAAACTCAAAAGTTATTCGTGGTTTTTTTTTTTTATACAAAAAAATACATATATATTTTGGGATAGTCAATGTTATGTAAATGCTTGACATTGAGGCTGCGAAATAGGCAGTTCCTAGAGTGCATTAATGGCGGCTTTAAATGATAGAACAGATCAAGGTGTATAAGAAGTCGTGCATTTATTGACTAAAGGAGGGAGAGTTTTGAGCAAGTCTGTTGAATGCTATGTCCATGTTTTCATGACTCAAAGTTGGTCAAAAGTTATGTCAGCAAACCCCTCCCCTTAATTAGGGTAAGAGAGAGCCACATCACCTTTTCAAAAGCACACCACATTTTTTTTTTGCCTTCCATTTTTTTTTTTCTCTTTAATATATTGTATGAGATGACCAAAGGTTATGGGATTGAGTTCTTTGTCTTTTAAAATCTTATCGAAGATTTTTTTTTTTAATTAGGTCTATTTATGCTTTCTTTCGGCTAGCGTAGAAGCGGCAGTGTGTTAATTACTAGTTGGTAATTAAAAACAAATATGGACCCTTTCCCAATCATATTCACTATGTTATAATATTTATAATACAAGACTTGGCCCTTCAAAACAATATGTATTATAAGACTTGTATCATTTCCCATAATATAACGTACGTGATATATGGCGAGATAGAAAATTATTTGTGAGGACTCAGTTTCTTCAATATTATTCTATTTTTTATTTTAGAAATATATTGTCTATACCTGCTATACACAAGTCTTTGTGTAGTTGAAACCCAGTATATTAAAAACGATCGATGGAAACTGAAATAAAGTACTCCTGTAGAAAAAAAAAAGTATAAATTGAGGGAGAAATAGTTAAAAAGATAGTTACTTTAATTTGTAAGTCAGCGATTCAAACATTCCATCCCCCTACCCAAACCCAGAAAAAAAAAAAGCATTTAGTTGTGCAACCAGTTTTGGCGATGAACTTCTTTTCCACCAAGAATATCATGTTAGTTATTCACTGTTTTTTCTTCATAAATAGTGTATAGAATGCCATTAAAATACTTGAGAGGCTAGAGCCAAATATTTTCATTTAAGAAATGTTAGATGGATATTGATCATTACAAAGCGTGGATGAGAATTAGTTGCTTCCTTCATAACCTTTCTTTCATTGTTAATGCTTAAAAAGTTATTCATAAATTAGAAGTGTCCAACAAGGATATTATATACCACATATACACTAATGTACATACGTACGTACGTACTATACACATATGGAACCAAAAACACAAAAAGACCATTTTTGATTGAAAAATAAAATAAAATTAGTCACCGTGAAATGGTAAAATTTGAAACACTATAAAACGAGCAAATCAAAAAGTAAAAGTGACCGCCTCCCAAAAAAAAGGGGTAAAAAGTTTGAAAATTTTGGAAGGGGTACGTAAAAAAACCCAAGTATAGGCAATACGCATGGATAAAATAACGCAGTTCCCGGGGAGTCCTAGGTGAAATAGAATGTGCAGGCGTGAGAGCAAAGGCTGGGAAAGAAGTCCACCAGCAGCAGCCCCCAACTGATCCCCCACCACCACTACTACTATACATCCACTTTGCTTTTTGTCACTCCTAAAACTATGCACTTCTTTTAATTCATACCATACAGAATCTCATAATTATTAATCACTTCCAATAATAATAATAATAATAAAGCATATAATTATACTATATACTAATTAAGCATTTTGCTAGCTTCCATTTGAATTTTACTTGACCATATCTTCGATCAAAGGTGTTGTAATAAATCCAATGTTCATCTCATTCATCACGAATTCTCAAGTAATTTTTTTTTCTTTTTTGGACCATTTGGAGTTTGGTACAACGATTATATTATTGAATTATATTGATTAAGCTTTGATTATCTCAATGCATTTGTCTCCATGTTATGTAACCACAGGCCATTATCCCAATAAGCTCCAAAATTAAACTCGTGAATGCCGACTTTCTTTATAGTGCCTATGTCGATGCCTATATGATGCCAATGGCTTACCACTAAGCAACAAATTTTCAAAATATAAACAAAGTGGTAGAAAGTAGAGAGAGCCTTGTCGTTTTGTCATATACCAGTTTAAATTTCAGTGCTTTTTTAGATTTATATTACCTGCGTCCAGTTTCCATTCTCTTTCTAATTCTTCTATTCTCTATTCTATTCTCACTATACCTATCCCCTCCCACTTCAAACTCCCACGAAAGATTCTGATTGCCTGCCTCATATTATTACCAATTTTCCCATCTCTCTCACTTTCACTTTTCTTTGTTTATTTATTTTAGGGTTTTGGATTAGGATTTTGGAAAATTATTTGAAAGAAGAATTTGTTTCATTAAGTGACATGAGTGCCCCTGAAGTACAGAAAGTGCGTCAAGATACCTCAAAAAAGTTACCCAGTTAATTATCAAAATCATGATAATGAGTGAGTAGGTATAACTAAGTTATTAGCCCGAAAAAAAAGGGTAATTTAAATGCGTTTTGAGAGAGAGAGCAAAAAAAAAAATGTAGATTAAATGTATTTTGAGAGAGAGATTCAGGTATTTTCCTGTTTGATTGAAACTTGAAGCTCACCAAAAAGACTGTATAAGAGTAATTGTTACTTTGATTACAAGGAGCAACAAAGTCATAAATTATTCATAGTTAGATGGCAGAGCAATGTCTTTATTAGAAAATGACCTGACCAGATTATTAGCTTCTTACCAACTGAATAAAAATATATATATATATATATATATATATATATGCATGCATGCCAATTACTAAATGAAACCATACGGTTTTGGGGTCAATTGGGAACATCAACACAATTTATTTATCTTTCGAACTTTACTCCCCAAAAATATGCAAGGCGTGTTTATAATTAGAAGAAAAGCAAAATAAAATAAATAAATAAGGAAAAAGAAACCCAACTAACAGAAACATGATGCTAATATATGATTAAAGGAAAAATAAAAAATAAAAAGTTAGAGAAGATTGAGAAAGCTCAAAAAAGACCAAAATCACATAGGCTATAATTGTAGTAGTTGATCACTTGATTGTATATATAGTTATTAAGGCACTTTCTAAGGCACAAATTAAGTGAAAAATTGTATTATGCCGTAGAAAAAACTGCATTTCTTAGAATGGTAATTATGGTTGCGAAGATAACAATGGCCAACACTGTACCCCATTTAAAAGACAAGCTGCGAAAAATGGGTCGCAATTCTTCTCAAGTTTCTTACTATTTATCATTACAGTCAAGCTTTGGAGTGGACTGAATTGTAGTATAGTATAATAAAGGTTATAGATAATAGAGTATAGAACGGAATAATAAGTGGAAAACCGAAAAGGAAAAAGTTTTGTGTCCAAAAATATTTTGCTTTACTTTCATCTCTTCATACATATACAACATCTAATAGGATCAGATGATCTGGAAGTACCTTTCTTAACGTATTGTTAAATTAATTGTAGATTCTTGACCGCCTCCAAAATTTCTTCTTTTTCCTTTTTGAGGTTGTAAAAACACACCGGATGTATGTATGTAACAGTCCAACTTCAGATTCCATAACTATTGAATACTAAATAACCACATAATTAAAAACCCTTCATAAGATTTTAGAAACCTCCCTTTTCAATTCTTTCACATTGAAGACACGTTATATTAATAACCAGAAAAGAAGAGAGGGAAAAAAATAGAGAATCTTTAATTTATGTGCTTCCTTGCGCATCAAGAAATTAGTTACTATGTAGCCAACATTAAGTTTCAAACTCTTGGTAAGTCATTTTTACATTTCTAATTTACCATTTAAAGACAAAAACTTCAAATATATTCCTTAGCTGATGAACAAAATCAAAGCTCAACTAAAGAGCAGAGCACCACTAACTAGAATAGTACGCAGTAGCAGGCATAATGGCTCATATTCATGAGGCCAACGGATGCAATTTTGTTTTCCTTGCTTTAATGCAAATTTGTTTCTTTTGTATTAAGTTTAGGACAGAATAGGGAACACAGCCAAAGACAAATACTGACTATTTTCTCTACCCCTATAGTCCCCCATGATGAAAGAAAGGGACAGAATTCCACGTGGGTAATTTCAAAATCCTCAGAAGGGCAAACTCGTCATTTCGTCACCACCTGTAATATCCAAAAAATAAAAAAGGGAAGAAAACCCATTTAATAACGCGCCATGTCGCTCCCATTCCATTCTTCTTCTTCTCTTTTCTCTTCTTTGTTCTTTCTCACCCAAAAACTCACAGAGCACGGAGGCATGAAGAGATGAAATCTCATACCCAACAACACATAGAGAGAGAAAGAGAGAGAGAGAATCACAGATAGTAGACTAAGAGATATAGAGAGAGAGAGAGAGAGAGTGTTTAAGTGAGAAAAAGAAGAAGAAGAAGAAGAAGAAGAAGAAGAAGGGTACTTTTATTTTTTCTTTTTTCGGTAGAGGTGTTAATGGCGAGTGGTTGGGTCAAGTCGCTGCAGTGCAAATCGAGAGCGTTCGAAGACGTTTACCAACCCAAACCCAAAAACCTCATACCCAGTGCCAGTTGCAGACACAGCGTTCGGAACATCAAGGACGTGATCGATACCACCACCAAATACAGGCCCAGAAAGCCCAAAACGACGTCGCCGTCGCCCCCGCAGAAAAAACCCACTTCGAAACCGTCCAGACCCGCCGGAACCGAGCCGGGTCACGGTCAGAGTCCGTCTGTGAGGACCCGTTTGAGCGCTTCGACCCGCTCGGCGTCCCGCTCCCACGACGGCCAGTTTCTGCCCTCGGCTTTGACCGAACTCCCCGCGGGTCACCCTTCCCGCAATGTGGTCGAGATTATATTCCACACCAGCTGGAGCCCCAAGTCGTTTTCGGGTCGGATCGAGATGATTTTTAAGGTCCAAAACGGGTCCAAGGCGGTGGCCCGGTTCGAGGAGTACCGCGAGCTCGTCAAGGGTCGGGCCGGGTCGGCCGGAGAGGCCACATGCAAGGAGGAGAACGCGCGGTGCGTCGCGGACGGGAACGAGGTAATGGGGTTCCACTGCCTGGGGCCCACTTCGGGCGGAGGTGAATACGACGCGTGCAGCGGAGCGTGGGCGTTTCCGGGCGGGAAGGGGTCGGTGATATGCACGTATTCCGGCAGCGGTGGAGCCCACGAGAGCGCCGGCGGAGGGAGGGGGATGAGGGCCATGCTGGTCTGCCGAGTCATCGCGGGACGAGTCTCGAAGCCACTCGGGATCGACTCGTTGTTGAATGACCGAGTTGGGTTCGACTCAGTGAGTGGGGACAATGACGAGTTGCTCGTCTTTGATTCACGTGCCGTTTTGCCTTGCTTTCTTATTATCTACAAATTGTAAAAACAGAAGGTTGCCCTTTTTTTTTCTTGGATTTTTTTTTTCCTGTTTTATATTTTTTTTCCTTGTGGGGGTTGATGAATCTTTTTCTACTTGCATTTATCAACATTATTTTTTGGGTCATTAATATATTTTTTTTTTGGTGTGATTATGAAAATATCGTGTTGATAAATGCTCGGATTGACTAATATGTCATTTATGTTCTTATATGTAATGCCACTATACAGTTTGGGAAGCTTCTCTTTTTCACTGTAGTAAAAAGCCTGTTTCTCTTTCGAGAATTCGGTTTTACTAATTTAAAAAGTCTCGTTTTCATCGTTTTAATGTTTCAATATTTTAGGTTTATGCAATTTCTTTAAGTAAACAGACAGTATAAAGTAATTGATTATTTATTATTAGGATTGTGTTTGGTATATATGTAGGTTTATAATCTTTTGCATTATAACTTGTAATAGAGTAAGTTTAAGGCCAAAGCAAAGCTCAAGACCTTGCGTATATGAAGCTTGAAGGAGGTGCCTCCAAGAAAACACACATGGCGAGGATTCAGCTAAAGTTGAGCGATGACTTTTAACGATACTATGATAGCATTATTGAACACCACTAACAAGCTTTCTACACTCATGTAAAAGAAAATGGTTTTCCTTTTTTTGGGGGGGCATAATAAGACAAACTAAAGAAAGAGTCAAAAAAGTTTCTACATTACAAAGAGAAGATTTGATTTTTAAGAACTTAGCATGTTAATAAAGATAGAAGGGAGAGAGATTAAAAAGGATATTTAGGTGAAGAAGGAGAAGGATGGAGTTTTTGGTTTGAAGGATGGAGAGTAGGAAAAATGAAGATTAATTATTTATAAAATTATTATATTATTTATTTTGTTTTTTATAAATTTTTTTAGGAGAGCATATTTGTCATTATATGAGAAATGAGCCTAAATCCTTCCATTTTCAAAAGAAAACATAAATGGTTGGTCCCTCCATTTCTCTTCTCTCTCCCTCGTTCTATTTTGGCCGAATGAATGATTTTACCTCTCACTCCACCTTTCTCTATCTTCCCACAAAACCCCCTTCTAAAGAAATTAGTATGTAGCTTCTTTCTTTAATAATTATAAAAAAATAATAAAATATAATTCGTATACTCAAAAGTGGGTGGATTTATGACAGACATGGCCACCAATATATAATAGGCACTTTAAGTCAATATGTATAAATATATACATGTTACATAAAATAGGCATTTTGAATGTCATAGCACTTTACAAATTAAATAGTATGCAATTTGATAGAATTCAAAAACTCGAGCAAACACTAATAATTTGACATGAGATCACATTAAAAACAAACAATACGCAAATATTTTTGCAACTATCACAAACTGAAAAACAAACACTAATAGTTTGACGTGAGATCACATTAAAAGTAAAAACTACCCAAATATTGAAGAGATCCAATAAAATTAAAATATTGGCGTTATCTAATAAAAATGGAAAGCTCTAAAGATGAATAATACATTAATGTACTATAATACAAAACTACCCTCAAAGTTAACCTACTTTTAAATGTATAGGACGTTTCGAGTCTCCTAGGAGGTTAGATTTGATGGATCTGCTTGTATCTTTAACCTTGTGCGCGGCTTCATATGTTTTTAAGTTGTAGAGAATTTTCGTGAGATTTAGAGTTTGACTACCTTGTTCTACTAAATGCATTTCATATTTCAAGTATTTAGAGTAGATTATACACTAAACAATTTTTGTACAATTGGGTCTCTAACTCCCACATAAGCATAACAATTAATAAGAAAGGAACTCCAAATGAACTTTCTTTTTATATTATATTACTTCTTTTCTCTCTTTTTTCTAAAAAGATCTAGATTAAGACAGTATCATTCAAAATGTGTGTAACGGTTGTTAATATGCAAACAACATAGGCTGTAGATGCACACTTCTTTTTCTTGCAAAATAGTATTAAATGCATTCGTTAGCCGAGAATTAGGTGTGGGGATTAATTAAACAAGCAAAACAAGCAAGTTAAAAGCAAATTAGATAGATTCACTAACATTTAGTAACAGAGCAGCAGTTGTTTGGTTTCTTATTTGGTTGTTGAAGAGAAAAGAAATGAAATATATATTTCATTATATATATATATATATATATATATATATAGTTTAGAGGATGATCTGGCACTTAGCTAGCGAAGAGGGGTCCATAAGCGTCCCTCTATGTTGAACTGCTCACCCTTTTGGTTGAATTTGCAAACTACAAAGCCAAGTTAGGAACTCGGAGAAGAAACTTTGCTTAGGAGAAAATGAAAGGCAAAGAAGATATTTGGTGTATGGTCACAATTTTTGATGGAAACATGTCTCCCTCTATAAGATCCATTCTCAATTTTCAAATTCTTAGTTTTTTTTTTTTTTTTGATAACTAGAAACTTAATTAAAAAATCAACAACCTAAACGAGAGGAGAGTTTACAACTACTGAGACGTGTCTTAGCATACACCAGGAGGAATATCAGTAATTCTTACAATACTAAAAGCATGAGAAATATAGGCCCAAGCAGTAAAAATTATGGGCAAAAGAAATTATAAGTTTTCGATACAAAAGTAATATAAATAGAAGAAATTTTAGCTGTTAAGGTCCTCATCTGGTCAAGGGTATGTTTTACTGTCCAATCCTCTGTACATCTGTCGTTCCACATATTGACCAGTGTTGTTCTCGTGCTAGATGAATTTCAAGTAACATTGACAACCAGAGTGAGCAAAGCCATCATTGCAGCAATAGCCACATCATTTCTGACAGCCGCGTCAACATTGATTCTGATCGTAGGGAGAAGGAGGAGGTAGCCAACACGTAGGATGGACACTGAGTTGATCGTAGTCATGGTCACTTGACAACACCTGCTTATAGTTCTGCAATTGCACTGAGAAAGAGTAGATTATAGTCACAACACCCCTGCCTCCATTATCCTGAGAAATCAGATTGCATTCCATTCACATTACTTCCACACACAGTGAGGCAAATAGCAGAATTTCATTATAGGCTGGGGTGGTCATGATTAGGCACCACTTTTCCAGTAAAAAGCTTCAAGCACCAATCTTTGACATCCATAAAGTGAAATTGTTCCGTGGTGATTCCCTATGACGAAGCGAACCAAATTTTCCTAGCAAACTCATATTCCCAGAAAACATGAAGCATTGTTTCTAGTTTCGACTGGCATAAGGGACAGTTGTTGTCCTGAAGATCGAACACTTCATTAAGCCTTTGCTTTGTTGGTAAGATGTTGTGGCAAATTCGCCACCACAATATTTTATACCACAGATGTAACTTAGATATCCAAGGAGCTTTCCATACGTGAGGCTCTGGACTGGCTTCTTCGTTAGTGGAGATAAGAGCTTGGTATTGGCTCTTCACCGAGAAGGAAACCGGGTTAGTCAAAGGCCAGAACCATTTGTTGGAACTTGTACTCTCGTACCCCAGAGTTGGAATCCTCAAGATAGCTCTAGCCGAGGTATGATCAAAGTTATGTTGGATTAAGGGACGGTTCCATTCTCCTGAGTCGGTAAGGTTATCGTTGAGTAATACTTTATTTAGGGGGCCATGAACTCTAGGCAGCAATCTAAATCCAGGGGTGGTAGGTACCTAAGGATCATTCTAGACATCAATAATTGCACCCCGACAAGGATGGAGACATGCACCAGTCATTAGAATGCCCCTCTTTTTTAGAATGGACTTCGAAACCCAAGAGTCACCTCTGGTAGGTTAGATAAACCAAAATTCACTTCCATGTAAGTACTTCACTCAAACCACATCTAACCGCAACGAAGGTTTTTCTGTCAATACTTTTCATCCCCATTTTGCTAGATATATGTCATTGATTGTGCTCATCTGCCGAAAGCCTAGTCCTCCTAAGCTTTTTGGCTTACAAAAGAATTCCTAAGATTTTAGGTAGAGCTGTCGCTTGTCCCTATCTACTTCCTATCAGAAATCACAAATAATAGCATCAATTTTAGAACAAATAGTTCTTTGGACCTTGGTCCCAAAGCAGTTTGAAGCCCAAAATTCTCACCAACTCTCTAGCCTTAGTACCATTAACATTTCTGCTAAAGTGGACGTTTTATTTTTCCTCATTAACTTTCTGTCGTGACCAATGGCAATAAGTGGCACGATAATCTAAAAATGCATAAGCCTCACTGCGCATTGCTTAACCACATAGAAAAAGGTCATTCACAAATGCCAAATGAGTAAATCCTAGACCGTTCTTACCAACTTGATCCCATGAATCTTTTCGTCCAATTCTGCCTTCTATAACAGTCTCGAGAAAATTTCGATACATAAAATAAAAAGGTAAAGGGATATTGGTCCACCTTTTCGAATCCCACACTCGAGTCGAATCTTACTGAATAGAGTCTCGTTAAGCATGATAGTTGAGACTAACACATGACTAGCCCAGACGCATTATGAGTCCATTCCTAAGAAAGCCATAAAGGCATAAATTTTTAGGTTTAATGTTTTGCCATCTATTCAAATTTTTAGTTTTTACATTAATTTTTGTAAATTCCACCTATGAGAGAAGTCACACTCTCAGTAGTCAGGCCCATTCAAATTCACCAGCCAGGGCAAGGCCTTTTCATACAAGTCTAAATTTTTTTTTTAAAAAAAAGTGGAGTCTAACTAATAACCACCACTTATTATAAATTTAAAGGAAAATAACACACACATTACTAAGTTTTGAACTCCTGACTCCTCCAAACTCACACACATCTCTCAAGTTTTGAACCAACTAAACTAGCCTCAGTTGACTTCATACAAGTCTTTTTTAATTACTGTTTAAACAACATCTTCCTCTAGTTGGTATTTTTTATCTCTGAAAAAAAAGGGAGAATATCACGTGTTATTACTTGAATAAAGCCATATATAACCATATATAACCTTTTTTTAAAAAAAAAAAAAAAAAGCATATCATGTGTTATCACTTGAATAAATCATATATAAACTATATCAAATGAACACTTGATCATTGCCCGTATTATATTTTATGCTATCACTTTAAATAATTAATCAGCATTTATGCTCTGACTCAAAAGAAAAAAAAAAAGATTTCCCCCATCCAAAAGGTATAAATAAAATAAAAAATGTATATAGTATTCCTGGGTTTCGTTATATCGTGGTGTTGTCTTCTTTTTTTAATTTGTTGGCGCTTTTTTAATTGTCACTATTTTAAAGGTTGTTTTTCAATTTATTGTCATTCTTTTATTGTTGTCGGGGGGTTTTTTTTTTAATGTAGTTCTTTATATATGTTATTCTCATTTTCTTTATAGTATCTTTTATGAAAATTATTGTGGCTTTTTCAATCTTTCATTATCGTTTTTATCGGTGATGGTGGTTTTAGAGGATTTTGTCATTTTAGTTTATGTCTACCGGGTTTACTGTTGGGTTTTTGGTTTCTTGTCACTATTTAATGTTATTGTCGTTTCAAAAGTTGATGTCGTTAAAGGATTTTGTCACTTTCCCAATGTATAATATCTTTACGGATTATTATCATTTTTGTTTTTTTGGCTGATGTAAATGTAGTTCTTTCATTTTATTGTCGCTTTCCATGTTGATGTCATACTTATTGACAACTTCCCGTGTCGTGGCGTCTTAACGTTATCTCTTGAGATGTCGTATTTTCTCATATTGATGTCGTTTTCAACGTTATCGTACATCTCGAATTCATTGTCGTTTGAAAATATGCAATATTGCTGGTCGATGTGGGACAAGGTTTGGGCTTTGAAAAGCAGAGACTCGAGCCTTGTGCGAGCACGTTGACGAAAGAGGATTTAGTGGAACCCTTCACTAATATTTTAAATTTTATAACTAAATATTTATATTTAGTAGATATATATTTATCAATTTTAATTAATGTAATGAAATATATTAAATATATTAATTTTTATATTTGTTGTTTAAATATATATAGCCGTTCTTTTTGTTATAATATTTAAAAAATAGATATTTTCTTAAATTAAATCTAAAATTTGTTCATTTTGCTCTGAGATCCTAAACAAAAGTATATTTGTCTGGCAACCAAAATGATTAAGAGTTGTGAATAGAAATTGAATAAACCAAGATGGGATTTTATTTCTCTGGCCTATGTTGTCCCAAACCATTTGGTTACTTGGTTTAATTGTTAGTTGTAATTTATTATTTCGCCACTTGATATGTAAATTTTATTATATATTTTAATACCCATTAGAACAAATATTTTAATTAAATCTATATGTCAAAAATTTAAAACCACCATTCCTCTATTCACTATTTTCCAAAATGAATTCATATTCATCATTGTGCTGATATAAATAAAATTATTAAATATATCTTTCTAAACATGTTAAAGGAGGTAGTGAAATATGAATAAGATTTTTATAGGGATTTTGTGGCAATTTAGTTAAGGGGGTTTTGAAGTGAACAAATTGGAGAAACAAGTAGATCTAAGTGTAGGACTAAAATAAAATTCCCTCACGTGTCAATTGGGCTCCTCTTTGTTTGTGTCAAAGACTAAGAGTAAGACAGTAATGAAACCTGATAGAAAATAAGGTTGAATAATATGATAAAGCACATGAATTATCATTATCTGTACGACTAGTTTGTTCTTAAAATTTCAACAGATTTTTGAATTATTTTAACACATACAGTAATAGTCTCTAAATTATACAATTATCCTTCTGTTACAAATTGTTAAACATTTAACAAAAATAAATCATTATAAAGCATAATTTAGTACTTGTGATAAAAAACAAGATTTTGAATTTTTCACTTGCGACCACTAAGACTTATAAAATTGTTATACTTATATAATTATTGTAGCAACCATTTTTTTTTTCATACTATTATTTATTTGTTTTCTTTTTTTTGCAAAAATAAGTCTTGCACAAAACTCACAATATTGTAATTATAGTTATAAACAAAATTTTGACTTATAAAAATAAATAATGTCTAATCATACATTTTGTTCATTACTATTTTCTTCAAATTAGAAATAAAAGGGAAAAAATAATCTTTAAATAATTTCAATTTATATATTAATAATTTCTAAATTATATAATTATCCTTTGTTCCAAATTGTTAAAAATTTTAAAAAAAATAAATCACATAATTTAGTACTTGTGATAAAAAATAAAATTTTGAATTTGTAACTTAATTACTAAGACTTATATAATTATTATAACAATAATCAATTTTTTCACACTATTATTATTATTTTTTGCAAAAATTAAATTTTGTGCTTTGCAAAAATAACTCTCACGCAAAACACATGATTTTGTAATTATAGTTAAATAATACTCAATTAAAAACTTTGTTTATGATTATTTTTTATTAAAAAACTAATAATTGTGACAAATAGACCATCATTGTAATAAGTTGAAAATTCAGATAATAAAATTACACAATGAGTATATAATTCAAAGACATTACTATTTTTAACCCTAGAAATAACCCTGGAAAATAAAGAGGCACGACAAAAATGAAGGGTGCATCAACTTCATTTTCTTGAATAAAATTGAAAAAAGAAAAAAAAAAAAAAAAAAATCAAAGCCCTTTCCATAATTTGCACTATATGCTTCTAAGTGAAAATGAAGGGTCCAAATAACACTTGTTACTTTCTTTTCTTTTCTTTTTTTTTTTTTTTTTTTCTTTCTTTCAAATAAATCAAAATTCAGTAATCACCGAAGAAGAAACCCAGTAGACGGGGAGAGAGTGAATGCAATCGGGATTCAGAACCCATAATAATAGTAGCCAATAATGTGCCTCTAAAATGTACATTTTCGTTATGCAGAGCATCATTAGAGGTAGAGGTGAGATTTCTAATCCACTGGGATTAGTGGGATTCCAGCAGCACATACAGTGGCGTCCCATTCAATCTCTCTCGACCCTGAAACCACAAGCATATGCCCAAGTTAACTCATATACCAAATCTTAATTCTTGCAAGAAAAACTTCCAACACAAGACCTGTAAATCTGGTAATTCAATAACGCATGCGCATTCCACAACTTCCGCTCCCACGCGTTCTGAGAAACAATATTTACTTTAATGTCAGCACAAAGTTTAGAATGTTGACCCAAACATACAAGCTAAGAAAGAGAGAGTCATCCGAGGTAATGATTAGTGGCATAGTAGTTCAGTTTCTAGGATACTAACATATACATCTCATGAGTTTCCCACTCGAAAAATATTTTCAACGTGGTCTGACAAAAATAATCATGTTCTGTGTATGTAGCTGTCATTCCTTGCATGGCATCACATAATCATATAAAGACTCAATTCTTTTTTTTTTTTTTTTTTTTCCTAGTATTTAGTCAGCAAATTGTCTTATAATATAAATTCAAGTGGAAATTACCCAATAAATTGATTGCGGCACAAAGTGTGCCTCCAGTGGCAATTAGATCATCAACCACCAAAGCATGTTCACCAGGTTCAACTGCTCCAACATGCATCTCAAGACGGTCCTTTCCATATTCCAAAGTGTACTCTTCAAAGATGACTTCACCTGGTGCAATGACAGATTTAGCATTAGCTGCAATTCATGATATTTCAACAGTTTTGAGAGCACCAAGTACGCAAAATTATATGCATAAAACGATATTTGGTGACGCTTTTTCTTAAGGCAAATTGCGTACACACTACAGACAGATCTTCCATGCATGAGCTATACAAGAAAACAATCTTATAAACAGGAAACTGACTTAAATTGTATTTACAATGGCATGTAGCAACAAGATGTAGAGCTTAACCACAAAAGAATACAGATTACCAGGCAACTTCCTTGGCTTCCTTAGTGGAACAAACTTTGCTCCTATTGCCAACGCAATGGGAGGACCAAATATAAAACCCCTAGCTTCTATTCCTGCAAAAGCAAAATGGAATGTCATATTTCAGGACACCATTTCGGGAATTGCTTTCTACAATACACCATGCATTATCATACTCCCTTATAGCCCAACTAACTAAACAAACTATGGCCTCATTGAGAATATAACGCACCATCAGCGATCCTGAGGAAAATTTTCTGCGAAAACTAATTGTAGAAGTACAACGAGAGATAAAAGGAAAAGTTGAAGCAGGGGTGAAATTCTTTCTACTGTTGGGGTGAAAAATGGATTTTAGAATATTTGTCGGTAGATGTTCAAGCATATTCAACTCCCTGAAGCGATACTCGATAGAACTGGAGGACACGTGCTTAGGACAGAGAAAATGTTGTTGGACAATTAGTTGAATCCGAAAAGGAGATAATTTAATTACAGAGAATGATATGTTTAATAGATTTTTCAATGCCAAACATAGAAAACAATGCATTTGATAGACACTCATAAACCAGACAGGAAACAATACATAAAAGTACAGACACGGCATATGATGCCAACAATACGTGAAACAGTAAAAGAAAAGGTTTCAAGCTCAAGGACTGAAGATTCAGACTCTACACATGGGCACAGGGTCAAAAATTAAAAATCAAGAGCCCACACAACTAAATGCCTAGGCAACATCAATTAAAATATACAATAGATAAAAAACGTTAATCCTTATCTTTCAAGGTGACGCATTTTATCTTATCCATGTGAGGGATTTAATTCTCAATAGAAGAATCCAAAATTGTTGTAATGGTTCTAATGTACACAAGAGGACAGAATAAGTCCACATAAGCACACATAGAAACAGATCACAGTACACACGTCAAGACAAAGCACATAAGAAATCTGAACAGACCATTTCTAATACAAAATAAAAAACAAAATCAAGCAAGGCCCATCAATAATGAGATCACAAGGCATTTTCAGCTCCCCCCATTGTCTAAATATTTGCCATAAAAGTTATCATTGCAAAACCAAAACATCATCATTCATCAGCTTCCTGACTAAGTCCTTCAGTAGAACATGATACCGAAAGAGGCAGTATTAATTGTGGCCACTACAAGAATAAGTTCTCTGAATGAAGTTCCTCATTGTATTCCACAATGTAATGAATCAAAATCTGAAAGTTCACATATTAAGCACAGAAGAAAAAAAAAATGATAGTTCTGTTGTCAACTCTTAGGGGGTTAAATCAGGAAGCTGAATCTGAATGAAACCAATCCATAAAGCCAAGCAAAGAACACCCAAAAAGAAAAAAAACAAAACATAATGCAAAAAAAGCTCAATTCATCAAGACCTCCGATGCACAGAAACTCTAAGAAACAAAACAAGAGTAGGAGAATAAATGAGCACATATACTAAGATCATCAAACAGTGAAGTGAGAAAATCCACACTGTAATGAAGCCAAACCAATTCGGCCCAATTGAAACTCGCATCGGAAGGGTCCACTTTTAACAAAAGTGGGCATCCATCACCAACCACCATCTTCGCAAATTGGATCCAGGCACATGCTTACGAGAAAGAGAGAGAAAGAAAAAGAGGGACAGAAAATGTGAGCCGCTGAAGATAAAAACTTCATAGAGAGCCATCAGTGGCATAACCCACTAACAACACTCCTAGTCAAACAAAAAATCACTCCCAAAACACAGTCATTTCCATTCCATAATGTCTCTCAAAAGCATTTTAAAAAAGACAACAGAAACTTATGCTGTATAGGGGAATTTCTGCATCATCAGGCCTACTTTTCTCGTAAGCATGGACCCCACCACCACCTTCGAGCTAATCACCTCAGAAAAAAGATTTTTAAAGAAAAGTTTCAGATCAAATATTTAGCTTCAAGTTTTTTTCTTTTTCTTTTTCTTTAAGTCTTTAGAAAAAGAGGAAAATCAAATAACATTTTTACCAGCAACAACTGAAATGTTTTTGCCTTTGTATCTCTCAATGAATAAATCGATTGTGTCCTTAAAGGCTTTTGGGTCGAGTAGTAAAGTCGTGATGTCTTGGAACATAATACCTGCACATTGCACAGCCGTAACGACAAAAAAGATGAAAATTTTGATTCGGAAAAGAAACATAATAAAGGGAAAAAGAAAACTTGAAAAGCAAACATACCCTTTATCCGATAGTAAAGGATAATGAAGAAACAAAAAAAAAAAATTAACCATCAAGCTTACTACTTTTTCTTAAGAAAATGAAAACCCACATTAATCTAAGTCAAATACTTGAGCCTTCAACCATTACAAGTCCAAGTTTCTCTCTTTTCCATGTGAAACTCACTAATACTCACTCTACAACATTTTTTGGTCAAAAACAAAGAAACCCAGGGAAAAAAAAAAAGACAAAACCAGAGTAAATATAAGAATAAACAAACCAGGTTTAGGAAAATTGGGGACGACACGAATCCTAGTTTTGATGCCATGGATTCTAGGATCTTCATCTTTGTAAGCTGACATTGTGTATTATTACCAGAGACCCACTAGAGCTCTCTCTTTGCTCTTTTTCCTTCCCTCTCTTTTTTTTTCAACTTTGTTTTGAAACTCACTCTCTGCTTGTTCACGTTTCACCAACCAGTGCCAGTACAGACGTTATATAGCCGTGTGTACTTACAGCAGAGTGACAAAACAGAGAGAGAGAGAGAAGGGAAAAGAGAAAGGTACAGAGACAAGAGAGAACGGGTATTTATAGAGAGAAAGGAAGAGTGTGTCTTGTTGTGAAGACTCAATAAGAGGGCTCTCTGCACAAGAATATATGAGAGAGAGTTTCGATAAGTAAGAAAGAAAGAGAGGGGTCATATTCGTAAAAGGATAAAAGAGAGAGAAAAAAATATTTTTTTAAAAAAAACAGAGAGAGAGGAATCACGAGGGAGGGAGAGGTCCTAAACCAAACACGGCCTTGATAATTTCGCGCGCTTCTACGACTTGTCTAACGAAAACTGAAAAGACATGCAGCTCAGCCTTGTTTTCTTTTAATTCCCATATTGTCCCCTTTTTTATGTTATTTTTATTCTTATTATTGTTATTGCTTATTATTCTTTTTACATTAATTCAAACACTTTACAAACATTACAGAATGTCACCAAAACTCAAACTGTCATATATTATTGTCTTGCCCCCCTTGATTTTTGGGGGATACCTAAAATAATATAACTAATAACAGTCAACATGGTCTTATGTGTGGTATGTATATTGTATTCTCTTCATTCTCTTTTTACTTTTCCCTTCTTTTATTTTATATATAAGAAAACAAATACATTGGTCAAAAAAATTAAATAAAAACAAAAAGCCATACCAATCTATAAGTGAACGATGATCTATATGATTCATATACAAGTTTAATAACGATTTTCACCACCCAAAAAAAAAATACACGTTTAATATACTTCGTTAGCTTTACTTGACGAGAGAATAAAAGATTGTGTACCTAGATAACCTCAAAAATGACATAGCACATAAGTAATATATGGATATTTAATTAAAGTGGATTGTTCAAATACCATAATCAAAGGAATATGTACGAGGCAGACGTCCATTCTTGTTGTCTTACCTAATTAGGGTTCGTTGGTGATAATAATTATCCTTTTTTCTTTTTGTTGAAGGAGTGATGATAATTAACTTGGATTACTTATTTCAAACTTATACTATGGCCTATGGGCACAGCTAATCTCTTCACATAAAGTACTCTTAATTAACAGTTTTCAGCTAGCCTTATTAATCATACGTCACAATAAAACAAAGGAGTTTTTGCTCAAACTATTGGCACCAATAAGTGTGGTCATGTGATCATAATATAGTTGCTGCAAAGCAATGAATTGACAAGGCATCTGCACTGTGAAAACTATGGTAATTGTAGTAAGTGTTAATTTTTTACCGACCTCATAGCTGACTGAGTCCGACTGAACAACTCCTAAGTTCGATGAGTTCCCACTTTTTACTGGGGAAACTATAATATATGTTATTTATTCATTATTAATTGTGACTAACACTATATTATATACTATATACTAACGAATATTCCGTGACATTTAATATTTAAATACTAAAAGAAAAAGTATTCATATTAAATGCAGCAATTAAATAAATATGTTCTCTACAAGCATATTGAAAATGTTGTGTCTATATATATACATAGAGAAGATCTTTTAACAGCTAATAGTATAGTTCAGTCATTTGTGCTCCAAATAAGTCCAAAATAACGACGAGAGTGAAATTTCAACATCTAGCTAACTCTCCAGCCTTCAAATCTGCATTTGATTGGGGAGGACAGCCCGATATTGATCTTTCATGAAATATCAAACTTGAGAATCTTATCTGCATTATTTCTTTGATAGCCACTCTCACAGCTACTCATACCATAATATTCTTTCTAATTAAATGCCTTTAAAACAATTTAACTTGATCTATTTTATTTCCTATAAATACCCAAAAGTATTGGAGAATGAAAAAATTCATTATATAGCCACAAATTACCGCTTCTAATTGTGTTAATCAATCAGTTTATATGTACCTGGATTAGAACATTCCAAATTTCCCATGGATTCCTTAAAAAAAAAAATGGAATAGAATTTTTGATTGTTCGTTTTGTCCTACAATTTGGATAGTTTGCTATATTGGTCATAATTTGTTTTGGTTAGATTTTCACACCAACTTGTCTGACTTTTTGATTGCCTCTTATTTTCTCGGCCGTACTTTCTTTGACAATATTGAAGTTGAACATAAATGGCCTTCATGAATTTTAGATCAACTTCGAAAAAAAAAAAAACAAGAAAGAAAGAAAGAAAAAAAGAAGCAGCTATTACTTTACACATATGTTCAAGTCCTGAATACCAAGCGAGAAAAAAAATAGTAATGGACACTATGCCACCAAACTATCTTGATTTCTTATAAAGGACATGTACTTCATTTCTTCAAATACATGAGCCCAATTACAAAAATAAATATCTCATGCTTCATCCTCTCCAGCACTCTACTAGTTTGGTACAATGAAAAGTATTGAGATGGGACAATACCAATCGCAGGCTCACAGCTATTTACCACGTTTGACCATTTATTCTCATAAAACTAAATTATTTATCTATATTTTTCTCAAAGAAAAAAATATATTCCATCCAAAAAATTTGATCAAAAATAATATTACCCTTACTCGAATAATTAATTCTATAAGACACATAAAGCTATTTTCTAGACACCTTTAGCCAAAAATACAATTTCCATTTTAATGTAATGAAGAACAATTAAACAAAAAATTTAACTAATTAACTTTGATATAAAAAAGATTAAAGATCAAAACACAATGAAGTTAATAAACTGTTTCTTAAAAGAAGTGTTAAACTAGTATTTAATACATTCTACATTGCTACTCTTAGTAAAAATTGTGTAAGTGATACTTTTCTGGGCTCGTTTACAAAATAGATCCTTTTATAACTTGATCATGCTTGACGTGCTCGCTAAACTACATTTGACCATGCTCACCAGATATTAAAAGCTGTATTTTGCAAAGAGTTTTAAAAATGAGTCTATTCCCATGACACATTATTAAAAGGGTTAATTTTACCTAATTTCTCAAAAAAATATAGGAAATTTGTTGGAGTATTTTACAAAGTAGATCCTTTTAATGGTACATTTTATGAAATATACCTTTTTCTATAATTCTATCACACTTGACTACGTACGACGTACTGGCTAAATCACGCTTAATCTTATTCGCCAAAACGTTAAAAGATTAATTTTGCAAAAAAAAATTTTAACCAATGGTTTATTTCTCTAAATACACTATTGAAATGGTCTATTTCATATTATTTACTATAGAATGTGGGGACGGACAATAGTTAAGGAATTAGGATAAAAAAAACATATTGATCCGTTTAAGAGAAATGATAATTGAAGGGGAATTCAATCCTAAGGTATACTAATAATCTTAAATATAAATTTTCTCTATCTTTCTCTCTCTTCTTTATCCTTCAAAAGTTTAATAGAGGGGTACTTTCTCCTTGTAGGAGATGAGATCTTCTCTCTCTAATATTTTTTTTTACTCTTCCATTTTCTATCTTTATTTTTGTTTTCAAATAATTCTTCTATTTATGAAGGCAGATGTTCACATAGATACAGGTTTATGATGTTTTTAGCCTACTCATATATAGATTTGTAGTAATTTTGGTTTTTATTAATATATTTTATTTTATTGATGTAGATAGCATTCAAATAGGTATCTTTGTAAATCCGAAGAAATTGTAACTATCATAGATCAAGTTTTGTAGAAACTCTACTAGTGAATTAATAGAAAATGTCAATTCGGATATAGTGTAGAATCAAAACAAGTCATTCGAAAGCATTAATACCAGTTTTCTCTATCATCGATGGGGATCAATTTTGCTCTGAGATTTTTGAATATTTTTTTTGTTTCTAAGTTTGCGAATCGATTTCTTGATTCGCATTATATAAAATCTTACATAATTTTTTTTTTACAAGGGAGAGGACTATAACCTGATTTATTTTTGTAACATTTATACGAGTTTAATGGATTTATTTCCTTAAAAAAATCTTAAATAATTTTATAATCTCACTAATATTTACATAATTATTTTAAGAAAATTAGCTAAAAAGACTAGTTTAAAAGTGTGTTTTGCAAAATATATACGTTCTTAAAACTCTTTGCAAAATATACCTTTTAAAGGTACGGCGAGTGTGCCGAAAATAATCGAGCATAATCTAGTGAGCATTCAAGTATAGTTAAGTTATAAAAGAGATCTATTTCCAAAACACATTATTAAATTGGTCTATTTTGTAAAAATCTCTACATTTTTTTTTTTTTATATATACTTTCACCAAATGAAAAGAAGTACTACTGGAAAGGAATAACTCTTCCATTTATTAATATTGATACGGACAACACGATTTTAATCTCAGCCAAAAATGAATAAGAACGCAACACACAGGCTATAGTGGGTATTGTTTGTACGGAAGACATGAGGCAAAAGAAAGAAATTGGACCATTTTGCCCAAACGTGACATTTTTTTTTTTTTTTTTTTTTTTGGGGGGGGCAATGCCCTACTGAAGCTGGCATCCACAAAACAGGTCGTGAGTAATGTTAAAACAGTCCGAAACCCAAAGGACTTGCTTATAATAGCTCCCTTCCAAGCTTCCCATCTCTATCTTTGTGTACCAAAAGTTGCTTTCAAATCTTCATAGTTAAATTCTGTGGGGGAACTCTCCTCCCTTTCACATTAACCCATACATCATTTTCCAATGCCATGCAAAGCAAACATTAATTTAATAATTGCTAACACACCACCACCTATTCCCAAACCTAACTCCTTTTTGATTTATACCACACAACCACTATTCATAAAAATATTATTTAAACTACATCTTAAAATTAAATTCCCTTAGCTTATTATAACTCTGTTTACCATTTGCCTCATTTATGCAACTACTGTTTATCTGTGGTTGGGTTTGGGCAAGGTGAAAAATTAGTCATCACATCTACTTGTCTAAAGTACAAATCATCTCCCTCATTTGTTAAAAGTGAGATAGAGTCATTTTAAAATTCAGTGTATGGTTTTTTTTAATAAGTGAGATAGGCCAGGCCTACTACGGTCCTCGTAATAAAAAAAAAAAAAATGGATTCATCTCTAAATATTTTTAAAATTAGGAATCCAAGCTCATTGTCATTATTTAGATATTTATTTCTTAATAAACTCTAAAATGCATTTGTCAAGCTATTTCTATTACTTGTAGCATCCTTTCATCGTCACCATTATTATCAATTTCGATTTTAGATGCGCTTTCATAACCGGAGTTAAATTTTTTTGGCCACTATAGGTTTAGGATTCTGAATTTTTTACTAAATAAAAATCTTAATTTTATAAATAATTTATAATTTGTTTATTTTTTCATCATATATACTTCAAAAAAAATATCAAAATTAATAAAATGACCCAGAATGAAATGGAGCTACGTTTTTTTCTTGTTTTAATTGGAACTAATCCAATTCGGTACTAATTGGGAATGTATTTTAATATTTTTCCCATTTCGGTGTTTTTTATTTTCTCATAAAATTTTAAAATGAGGATGAATTGAGCATACGAACAGGCGTAGCTTTCAATTCAGGAATTAATATGTAAATAGAAGCCAAACAGAGCTGGCAAGTTGAATTTAGCTAAAGCTAGAGGTTTTAGCTTTTCCCTACGTACCTAGGGGATGTCTATAATGTCTATATCACTTTCAGATAAGATCCTATTAGGGGTTTCCAAGACACAGAATAATATTTTTAGACTATAATTGGTGGAATCTTAGGGATAATCCTAACCGTTATGTTGGAAGGGTTGCAATATACAGACACACATTAAATTTGATTTTCAAGCTTTTCTCTTTCTGATTAAGATAGGTCCGTCCTTGTTTTTATTTTATTTTTCATTATATATATATATATATAAATGGTACTAGAGGAAGTATCTTAAGAACCTAATAAGGCATGAGATTAAGAAATTCTATGGTAATTTAATAAAATAAAATAAAAAAGTACATAAGAAAAAAATAACCTTAAGAATGATTAAAGTAGCACCTTAAAAATAGAAAAGAAAAGTCTTAAAGAGGAGCCAAATCACCCTGTCTAAATATAACTATTATCTTAACCTCTTAATATTGTCTCTATAAAAAACTTTTTTTTTGTGTAAGATTCAGAGAAAAAAATCACAAAAAGAAAAAAAGAACACATTGTGTTGCAGTGTGGGACACTAAGAAAAATGAAAAATTACGTAGCTCAAAAAAGTATTTATTGATCATTGCATGGATGAAGGTTGCTACAATATGCTACTAAGTTAGAATTTGAATACTCGTAACTCTAAAAGTTAAAATGTCTACGGCAGAATTTCCTTCATTATAAATGTGGGAAATATAAAAGTTCATATTAGAGAATAGTCCAATACAATAGATCCATGGTGGCTTCTAACCCTAAGGAACAGAAAGAGTCATAAAAAGCATGACTAGATAAGCCAAGTCACTTTCGAGCCAAATATTTCTCCACCCAAAATCCCAGATATAAGAGATTGCATAAATAGCGGCTGTCAGTTCCATCTCAAAAGCATAAGTCTTACCGATAGGAATGATAAAACTACCTCTAAAAAAAACCCGAAATATTCTGAAAATTCTACCACAACCTACCACGTATAGACAACCATGAGCAACACTATTTTTGTTGACTTTCAACTAGTCTTGAGGATGAACATGGTAAGACACTTCACTAATTTTTTGCGATCTTGGAGGTTTTAATTTCACGTGAAGATGTTTCAAAATTTCTAATTTTTTTATAAAGTTTTTCATAGTACCAGAACTAACTGTATTAAACTTACTAACTATTCACTAAATTAAAGTGATCATTGAGTGAATAGATGTAGATTCAATATCAAATAACAGCTTGTTACTTGAAGTCCAAATAACTCAAATAGCGTCACAAAAGTCTGTTTTTCAAAATTATGAATTTAATTACTAAAGTAACTTCAAGGACATCTAACCAAATGCCAATAATAGTGCCATCTCAAATGACGTTGAGACAGCATACATGTAAAATTACAAGAGATGAAACTGTCCTGTTATGTCAACCTAAGCAAAAAGGCCATCTTTTCAACACTAGTGCGTATAGTTAGTACTTAGGATGAGAGAATCTGCATCCAAGCAAAAAGTAGGTTTTTCTTCATATTTTTTTTTGTTTTTATTTTGGCCCTTCATAATGGACCTATGCAATAAATAGTTCGGAAAGCTACATAGAAAAAAAAAATCTACCTCCCTTTAGGCAAAAGGATATTTATAGGTTATGGACCCTATACAGTACATATAATTTCAAGATTGCTAATTAATAATCCTCAAACCACCATTTTTTTTCCTTATCAACAAAAAAAGGTGATAATCACTAGTCACTCTACGGATTAGGTGGTAAACATTATTGAGATTTTGTGATGATTATATTTGCTATTTACATTATAAGTTTGTCAAAACACAATCTTTCAATCTCTATTAGTTTAGATCTCGAAAGATTGTGCTGTTACATAGCTATTATTTCCTCAAATATGGCAAAGATGTTGTCTTGATTTATGACTAGATTTTGGAGGGTAAACAAAAACAAGAGCCACTAGTCACCGGTCACTAGTACTTAAAAGAACGAGGACAAAAGATTAATGAAGGCACATTGAGTTTGATTTGTCAAAGTGCCAAATCCCAAAACTTTTGTCCCATGCAATAATCTATATACTCACATTAACATTATGTTCCCCTACAATTTTGTGATTTATGGTTCCATTTCAAATGCTTTTAAAGTGGCCACGTGAAGGCTTCCCCACCCAATTTGTGATATCTCCACTCCTGCTATACAACATTTGCGATCAGAAACTAGGAACAATATTTTCTCAAGAAACAAACAAACAAACTGGCGAGGAATAAAATGTTGTTGTGACAATGAAGAGGGTCATATATAGTCATATGGCGCCACCGTTAGGCCAAGAGGCAAAAATTACCAAAGAAGGTGGACAGCTTAGACACGTGCACTTGGCACGCAGGATGGTTCCCTACTTTGCCTTGTGTTGTGTGTGTGTGTGACGTGGCATCATGAGTCAGATCTTGATGAGAGGTTGCGTTGTGATGTGTGGTTTCTTCCATTTTTGTACGGTCAGATCTCTTCGCTTGTCCAACCCGTCGACACTCCTGACCACAGCCTTAAATTTAATCAGTAGGCCCCGGACCGACCACTAATTACATCCTCTCCCTCATAACTTCTTTCTTGAAATTCCTTTCCCAATTAAATTTGATGAGACTTATGGTCAGGATAATAAGAAAGTTGTCCCACGTTGCTTAAGATTAAGAATGGTGGGTTACTCGGGTATGACCCACTTATGAAAAGGAATTACGTTTAATACATGACATAACACCCAAATTACATTTAATCATGTGCACTAAATGACATATTTGCAATGAAACTATGGCATTCTACAAATAATTAATAATTAATGAAACACTTAGTTTATAATCGATTATGATACGTAAATCAAAACATGCGGGTTGTGTCGATACGACATATCTGATAATTTTATTGACAACATTTACACAGCGAACGGATTGGGCAGTTAACGAGTGGCTTTAGCCGTTTTCTTCTATGCGGTTTTGACAATATCTGACCCATGGTCAACTAAGTTGCGGATAGGGCAATTTTTAGCGATTTATGGGATAGGTTAGATTAACTAAAATATATAATTACGTATTTTATGAATATTAAAAAAAAAATAAAAGTACTTTACTTGTCTCTTGTTAGAGCTTAAGTATTATATCATATAAACTTTAAAATTTAAGATAATTCGTGTTTAGTTATGACTGTTCATCTAAAAATTAGATGAGAAAACATTATAGTATTGTGAGAGTGTTATAGATATACAAATAATATTAAATTCTACAATTTCAAATAGATAAAAATTATGTTAAAAATTCTTGATATAATGTCATGAAATAATTATGTGGTAATGAATTAAATTTCAATTTTTATATACTATATATTTTATAAAAATACCTATTATAATTAGAAGTGACAATTTTATTGAGCAATTTTGTTGGGCAAATTAAGTGTTTTATTTTTTGGCAGTTTGGAAAATGTATAATCCATAATCAACCAAAACCCATCGTTTTATTTTGAAGTAGTTTGGCGGGTCCGAATCATGGCCAGTTGGGCAGTCATGTTAGCTGGTTTTATATTCGTCTCTATTTGCCTCCAAGATGTTGTTTGACAAAATCTACAACATCCACTTCATTTTTTTTTTTTTTTAAAGTAAAGGAAATATAAATATTGTCGAGCAAGCTCATTGTGGGAAAAAAAGAAAACCTACATTCCTCATGGTTTAATAAGAAAATAAAATTATGAAGCGGAAGACTTATTTAGACCACCTCGTTGTCTTGGGTGCCGCATCAAGATTAAATATTTGTACACGCTATGCCTCTAAATATATATATATATATATTATAATCTAGGTAGTACTAATGTTCATTAAGAAAAAGTCATATATATATTTATTTTAACGTGGAATTCAATCTTCATTATTGTCAAATAAATTATATAATTAGTCAAAAGAGATTCCTCTAACCAGTTATGAGCCAAGCGTGATTAATCAGCAATACCCTTTATTTTAATCATAATAATACGTAATTTGGCTCTTGAGAACATGAAAGCCATATTTAATACAGCTCTTAAACTGCCCGTATGAATTTTTGTCTCAAGTGGTGACATATTTGCTGTTTTCATATACTTAAGTATAAAAAAAGTATGGTCTGGCAAAGCCAAAGGACTATATATGTAAACACATTACAAATTTAATGTGGTTTGTGCCAAACTTCCAACCGACAACTTGTGTTTCGTCTACCTTATATAGGTTACTCAACTTTATTTCATGTTGTTTAGCATGTGTATAAGCCTCGAATTATTCTCAGAAGTTCTACTTAATAGAAAAGAAAAGAAAAAAAAACACAAAATGTGGATAATGCTAACTCTTTTTCTTATAATATACTTTCTCTCTCAATTTTTAAATCCGATGTTGTCGTACACTCTGTATGTTTCACGATATTTTTTTTTTCCTTTCGTTAGAACACTAAATATACTCATTTGGAACTCGCCAAAAGGACATTCTCACACGACCACTTTCTGTACTTGGTTTCACCAATAATTAGAGAAACTGAAAATAAATAAACAAATAAAAACAGTCTTAATTTTAGATCAATGTTCTTTCTCAGTAAGCAGGACTGCCTGTTTAGCATTTGGCTTTGTCTACTCTAACCAGATACAATATGCCCTTTATTAAATTATTCACTTCGATATCATATGCTAATGATAAGATTCAAAACAAATAATGTAACTTATATACATATGTGTATAACTAACACATGTGACACACAGTCTATCTATCTTCCATTTCCTCCTTGTTATTAATTTTCTGTACTTGTTAGCTTAAAAAAATGGAAGGTTATTTGTTTACTTGAACCATGTGTGGATCAGGATAAGAGGAGTGTAGGGTAAATAGAAATAGTAGAAGATAGGAAGTGTAGGGTAGGGTGACCTAAACCTAGCTGAAAACGGTGCAGATCGAGCAGAGTAAGGGAAGGGTTGTGTTTGGTAGGAACATAAATTTTGGGGGTAATGGGTATCTTGCTGGAAGTAGCCCAAAGATCTTGTTGTCCCCACTTTCACCATCCATCAATGCAATCCCATGCGCGACACCAAATGAGCCTTTTGCCATGTTCTTAGGCACACTCAAACAAAATATGAGTGGTAAATGTCCTAATAATAAATACTGCCAAAAATTTTGTTGCATGGTACTCTGATGCGATCACGAACTGTTTTAGCCCAAAAAGGAAAAAAAAAAAAAAAAGAAAAAAAAAAGAAGAAGAAGAAGTTTATATGGCCTAAAGTATGAAAATCATAGTTGTTAGTCAATAATGATACGTATCTCTGCTTTTGTTTCAAGAGACCTTTATAGGGTATTTCTGCAATTTGCTTGCTTGCCTATTCACTTGTACAAGGGCACCTCGCAAACTAATTAGTCGGTATGTCAGCTATACCCAAACTGAATTTAGTTTGGTTTATTTTAATTTTCGGTTTGTTCGGTTTTTGGTTTGCGTTTGAAACCGAGTAGGCAATTCAATCTGTGATGAGACGTAGAGCTCAAGTTTTATTTAAAGTTCTCTTTTTGATAAATCAGAAATACTCTTTTACACGTGTAATATTACTTATTACAAATACACATTGCAATATACTTTTAAATACTTTATATATGATTTTTCTTTGTTAGTGAGTTTTTTTTCTTTTTTTTTTTTGGATCTAGTTACATAATGTTACATTTCTTAGTATTCTATTTGATGTTAATGTAACTCTTCTATTAATAACCAGGAAACTGGTCAAGGTAAAAAAAACACCAATTACTTAATAAGGAGTTAACAGTATTCATGTGCTCCATAACATGTTGACGCTCTGGAGTTTTGTTATAGTGGTGTGCTTTTGGAACATATCTGAATAATGTCTCAGTTGTATTTTAGGATCTGACTTAGGAAATGAAGGGTTAATCATACCAAAGTGAAGAGTAGCGTGGGTCCCCTTGGCAGATAAGGCTGGAATTTCCCCTTTTTCATTTCCCTTTTTTACTTTTTATTTGATTAGTTATTTGTTTATTGGAGAAAAGAAACCGAAAATTGAATTGGTTTAATTAGAAGATAAGCAGTGTCTTTTAGATACATATCAAGGGCCATCCAATCACAATTATCTAATCTATGCTTCTTGTGGTCACACCCATATATTAATTATTATATTGGACTATAGCAATCTCACTGCGGTCCTATTTCTGTTAAAGTGATTAGACTTTTAAAAAGAAGGAAATACTGGTTTAGTCAGAATTTACTCAGCTTAATTAGCCGATTCTATTTGAGCTTAATATTTATGTCAACTTTACGAGAAATATTGACGGAAATATGACCATTTTGAGGTAATTTATGACCAACGGTCATTCTAGCTGTGTCCGGTCAAAAATAGAATGACCATTCCTCAAAAGTCATTGCAAATAATGGTCTTGATAATGTCATTTTGATATAAATTGTTTAAGGTCTTAAATCAGAATCTCTTATTGTGATACTATGGTAGCATTTCTTTAACAATCTTATTTTGACTAGTATTTCCAAATTCAAAATGTTAGAGTCAACTTCTATCAATGCAAAACTAGTTTGTTTTTGTCATCTCAAATTGTCAACATATCATTGGTTGATGGACCTCATCACATCAAGAAAATGAATGCCATATTAGCTTCTTTCCCCAACTTAAGATATACCAATTAACAAGTTTAACAATTCAACCTAATTTAGATTATGTGTGGAATACTGGACCCAGTTTGAAACCATACGTTCTCACTTGTAATTTTATAGATATTATATGAGTATGGAGAGGAAGGGAATGAAAGAATAGGCTATAAAAGAATTAGTTATGGTGACAAATGTGGTTCCTTTTTACATGACAAAAATCGTTGGGGGACATACCATATTCAACTTTAGAAGGAAAAGTTTTCTACCAAAATGATGGAAAATTGAACTATATGGCAGAGATTATTGACGAATATATATTGATCCTTTTATCATGTCTATTTGGAAATGATTGTCATTAGGAAACAGATGGGGTCTCATAGAAAATGGTAAATTTCTTTCTTTTGTGGTTAAAACTCTGTTCTGTTAATAAAACAATACACATATTTGGAAGACAACGGCTACTAGCTAATGAGAAATTCTTTACAGCCAAGCACTCGAGTTATCCAGAAAATTCACTTGAAACAATCCACATTGTTCAACTACTTTCATCATGTTCCTTAACACTAAAGTGTTTGAATATTTGGTATACAAACAAATGTTGAACCCCATGTGTGAGTTTCACCTTTGTTCCAATCATGACCGAGAAATGCACGTGTTTATGGTGCATGCAATATATAAATGCAGAAATTTGCAGAAGCATATCATATGGGGGGATATGTACACATATCAGCTGACTGATTATGTGGTTCTATTGGGTTTGCATCTAAATTTGATTTCCTGTTGTACCAGTTGAGAATGAGATAGAGAGATATGAGTAAGAGTAGTAAGTAATCACAATCATGCCCTCTTCTGGTTCGAAGTGAATCTTTTTGTAATCTTCATGAAGAAAAAAGAAATAATATATAGTTTCAAAGGATACAATCATGTTGGGTTTTGTAGAGAATGTGGAGATTTTCTTCATCTGCCATAATTATTGGAGTTTCCCATATGCGGCCCCCATCTCACAATCTAATTCTTTTGTTTTTCTGCTTATTAAGAGAAACAGGAAAAAAGGGGGAAAAAAAAAAGAAAAAAGAAAGAGAGATCAAAGACGACTTGTGCTAATAGGGCCTACCACCTTATAATCAAAGCATCACTAGTGGTTGAGAAGAAGTAACACATGATGGTGCCCAACTTTATATGATACCTCCTATGCTAGTACTCAATCACCCACTCATGCAATCAATCTAGAGTAGAGTACCCATCATTTGATATAAGCGTTGGATGGCACACTCAAGGCTCAAAAAATCATATTACTTAAAGGACCTTCATAATTCAGTGTAGGATATAATTATAAAGAGGATCTTTTATAAATTCTCCTTCAAGATTTTAAGGTCTAGATTTATCAAAAGAAAGAAAACTAATAGGAGTATCCAATGCCCGCAAAGTCTGACACTTTGTTGTAACCCAATAAAGAAAAATTAAACCACTCTTCTAGTGAGATCAAAAGAGAGAGAAGCTTTTTGTCAAAAAATGTAGCTCCTGATTAGCTGATCTACTTGTCCTGTAGTCTCTGAAATCACCCTTTTTTTCCCATCTTTCCGGTTCATGCTTTCTTCTATACATCTTCAATCAAGATGAGATGGTTGGTAACACACTAAGCCAAAAAGGGCTCACTGTTGGGACAAAGTGGTGGGTCTATTAAGTCTTGTTTGCAAAAGATATGGGAGCTGTCCCAGGTTGGGCCTAAATGCCTAATTAGCTTTAGCCTGGCATATAATGTAATGCAAGTGTTCTTCTTTTTGTTCTGTATGTGTTAGTCTTAGCTAGCTAGCTAGCAGAGTGGAGTATGAGCAAACTACAATTTGTCCTCTTTAGAGTTGGTAATAGTTGGCCATGTTTGTCATATAATCCATTAAATTAGAGCCCTTTTAGTCTTGGATAATTGTTGGAGCCCACTTTGGCCACACAGCTCTTTTAAATATGAAAAAGTCGCAATAGCTGTCCTTGATTTGTTTTTCATCAGAAGTAGCTGCAACTTTTCTTTTGGAAAAAGAAAATTATATAGAACAAGAAAAAAACAATCTAGTACTAGTACAGGGATCATTACAGCAGAAAAAAAGAAAAGAAAAGAAAAGAAGAAGAAAATATTTTGGTGAGGAGGATATAGAGAAGATTATAATGTTTAATTGTTAAGTTGTCCTTGAGAGTTCCCACAAATTAGATAAGGCTTGGAATTTTGTAGTAACATTAAAGGAGATTTCTTATGAACTTGTTTACCGTCCGATTCGATGTAACTATGGTTTCATTTAAATGTGATGAAGAGGACTTGATGAGCTCCCAGGAAGATAATTGAGACCTAGATATTCTTCCATGCAAGCTTTTTCATTTTGACTACAATTTCCAACAAAATCATGCAGCATAGTTTGTTATTTTATTGGAGTTCTTAATACTAATACATAGATTAGTACTCAGGCTTGATAACCAGATTGGTTTTTCATCTGATATGAGGCATAACATCGAAAAGCAGAACGTTAGGAAGTCATTGTCCATGGATCATAACCAGTACAGCTTGAAAAATTATGTGTAGTGTCTTATTGTTCTGTTATGCAATATCAGGTAACTAAGGTCATGAAAAAACGACTTTCAAAAGTCAAAAGCTCTCACCTACAAATTTCATGAGCATAACAACAGGCTGCACAAAGCAGTCATTTGCTTCACATGTGAGGATAAGTGCCAAACTTGTTCTTCCTTTTATGGAAAAAGGGCTAAACTTATTGAAAAATCAAATTCTTGTTGATTGCTTAGTGGCGCAAATTCGTAGCTAATTAGCTAGTTTAAGTTCCAATTAATATAAAATTTACAATTGAATTTGTAGTTTGGTTACGGCCATTTGCGAGATGAAATATCGATTTACTGATAACTATAATAATTTTTCTTTTTTCCTGAAAGATATCATCTCAGTCAACTAAAGCTATCTCCAGTGGGCTACATGAACGGCTAAAATAGAATTGACAGATTCTGACCCGACCCCAATGGATACTACTGTCTTAAAGCTAAAGGAAAAATTATTTGGAGTCTTTTACAAGAGTGTATGTAAGTGGTCTAGCAGATAACTTATTCAAGTTTTCATACACCGAAGAGAAAGGCAAATACAGAATATTCAGAAGACAAAACAGGATTCTACCCCTATTCTTCCTACTTGGGCAGAGGAGGAGGAGACATTTTATTTTCCCGAGTGTTCTATTGTTGGACTTGAATCATCAAATTGGGGGCTTGAAATGTAATTCTGGAGTGGTTATGATCCCCTTCATATGTCACAACTAACATGGTAGGATCCTCCAAACACCTCTCTACATGCTTTCTTGCAGGGCACCCCTTCAAGCTGCTGCACTTGTAATAGCTCCTTTGAAAAATAATGCATAAATAAATCAGCTTTACCTATGTAAATGGCCAATTTAAACTTAGACACCTCATTCCATCTATGTTGTTTAAACATTATAAACTTGTGGCATAAATAACGAATTCCCATAATTCAGTTTAGAGTATCTTTTAGAAGTGTTTGGATCTTAAAATTGCAAGAAAATCTTGACCGGAGAATTGACAGATTCCTGCCTCTCTTCAGAAGAAACTATTTCACTTCTAATAGCTCCTATGACTAAGTTTTGTCCTCTTTTTTTTTTTTTTTTTTTTGGTTTTGGTCTTTTCTTTAACCATAATAAAGAGGATCCTGAGAAAAGAAAAACTCTAAACATTCAGGTAGTGTTAAGATTTTCTTGAAAAACAGTCAACAAATCAAGGTTGTACATACATATAGGAACATGTTACTTGTCCCTCAGTCTGTCCTGACTCCTAATGTTAGGCATCCAAACAAATAGAAGTAAAGGGCATTTTATTAGCAGCTTATTCCCTAGCTTAGGAGAAGTTTTGAAAGAGTTTCAGTGGAAAAAATGAAGAGAAGAAAATTGACTTACCTTGGATATGGAGATCCTTTAATGGGCTTTTGCCCATATTTCCTCCAAGAGTAGTCATCAGGAGGTATATCTGCTAATTTATTGCTTACAGATGGAACTCGAATTCTTCGTCTTTTCTTTAGTTTCCTGTAAATGAATGAAAAGTGCAAGAAAAAGAACCAAAAGCCATTACTACTTATGTATTACATACTATCAAAGTAAATTCAATAAACTTTTACATGTTATGTTGGTTAAAAAAATAAAAAAGCACACAACAGTGATGCATGAACATCTTCAGTTTGGAAAGAGTGATAAAAGTTAGAACATCTAGATCGAAGAACATAGATGACTTCACCTCCGCTTCGAGCAGTGACACCCACCAGTTGAGGCTACACATTTTGTACTTGCATCTTCACTTTTCTCCCCACACTTACCTTTGGAAGAAAACATAGAAGAACTCACATCCGAAGTCAAAAGTTCTGACGAAGAATAGTGAGTTGCATGTGTTTTAATGCTACCTCCATTCATACTGATCAAAGAGTTGCTAGGCTGTTGAGAGAATTGGCTCAGCCCCAGGATTGAATTACTGGAAAGAACCAGAGCACTGGTTTGATCGGAGGAATAACTTGGCTTCCGTTTCTCTCTTATCAAGCTGAGACTGCTTCTTTGAATCAGAGTGGTAGTAGCTTGAATATTACTCTTTGGAGGGAAAAACTGTCTACTGATAAAGGGTTGAGTTGAGTTGTATGTCAAAGTTTTGTATGAAGAATTTGGACTATCCATCAGTTCAACAGGATTTATATCATGGGTTTTAGGCAAAGGACCCTTTCTGATCCTCTTTTTATCTGATGGCACTGATCCATTATCCAGGAGAGTAAGCAGCCTGTTGAACTCATCAATGGCATCTTGAGCTATCAGGCTTACTTCTTGAACACTTTTCTCTTGCTTTTTATCTGAGATACAATTGAAGAGCTGATGGGCTCTCTTTAAACTACTCTGAGCAGTTTCATGAACTTTGAAATCCCATCTTGGAGTACTACTACTCATTGAAACACAGACAGCTGAAGCTTTTCCCATAATTTGATCCATTGATCGCTAGGAATACAACTTGTAAATCTGTTCAAGCATTACTCAAGCATAGCAAAAATAACATCAATGGTGGCAAAAGATGGATGACTATTAAGTATAATAAGAGCCCCAAAAAACACTAATGACCATATATACTTTGATCAGATGAAGTACGGAGTATTATGGTTCACTGCTTCATACTAAATCTTTTGAGGAAACCCAAGTGCCAGAAACCACCATATATGGAATCATTTTGGTGTTGTTTCATTGGTTTTGGTGGACAAAAAGTATTCAATTCCACTTTGTGAAGATTTCCTAATTTTTGACAGAAACTCATGTGAATTCTATCTTGCCTACCCCCAGAGAGTCAATGGTGGTTTAAGTTTCACAACCCACTATCCCATGCCTATCCAAATAATCTTAGTAGATATGTATACACAATATATATATTATATATATATATATATAGAGAGAGAGAGAGAGAGAGAGAGAGAGAGAGCATTTAATTACTGAAAAAAACATTAACATAAGTCTAAACCTCAGTGTGGTTGAAAGACTCACAGATATCACTAATGATTAATCATAAAATCCAATCATGGGATACTGACCAGTTTAAATTGTCGTTTAAGGGGATCTAACAATATCAGAACATCCTCTCTTTTTCTTCCTCTCCATTTTTTTTTAATAAAAAAATTATAAAGTAGAGAAGTGTTTAGAAGATGAGTATATATCGCTAAATAGCACAATAATTAAGAAAGGTGAAATGGACCACTTTGAATAAATTGATCCGTAAACTATGCATTAAACAAGAACCAATGAACCTGAAATAATTGACCCAATTTTTTTTTTAAAAAGGCCATATCAACTGAATCCCCAGGCTTTATCTTATGATTATTCAAGTGGCTTGTGGGGCATGTTAATGTACAAGTACAAAAGAAGACACACAAAGATTCAAAGATGTAGGTAAAGAGTTTTGGTTGCATGCAGCAGCATTACACCAACTAGCCCATGAATCCCAATCGACTAACCAACCAACAAGACTACCAGTCTTATAATTCAAACAAAGTTATTTTGGACCATTGGCATTTGGCCCATCGATGATTGCACCATCAGCGTGCTAATGCTTCGTCTCAAAGTTGTCTTTTTGGAGTTGCTTCTCGCCCTAACTAAAAAATAATTTTTTATTTTAAAATTTTCTGAGAATAAATAAGAGTGTTTGGTAATATTTTTTTAGAATAATTTTTAAAATTAGAGTTAAAAAGACAACAAATTCTGACAATAATAAAATGTTATTTTCAATGTGTGTTTTTTTTTTATAAAAATTTATATAAATTTTATGTACACATTTTTTTCTAATTTTCTCTCATATCATTTTCTCTCTCATCATTTTTTTCTCCTCATTTGAGTCTATCACTTTCTCTTTCATCATTTTTTTAATCACATTATTTCTCATTATTCTCTATTGCTATTTTATTTTTATAACTTTTTTTATTTTTATTTTCTATCTATATAGCCTATGCATTTTTATCACTTTCTCTCTTTTATGTATTTTTTTTAGTTTCTGTTTATTCTATCTGTCTCAATACTTTTTATTTTTCTATTTTCTCTCTCATTATTATCTTTCATTACCTTTTCTCTTCTGACTTTCTCTCTCTCTTCATTTCCTTATTTGAACTTATCTCTCGTCACTCTTTCTTAATTTTTTATTTCTAAATATTTCTTTTATAATACAAATACAATTTTTTTCCCTAAAAAATAGTTATCAAACACTTATTATTTTCTGAAAACATTATAAAATAATTTTTATTTTTATATTCGAAAATACAAGTCTGAAAACAAAAAAAAACAACGTCAGTATCTTTGCTTCCACTCCTTCCAATCCCATTATTGCATATTTTATTTCCTCTTTTAACCAAAGCTCTATTATACTATATAATACCAGAAATATCTTATAATGATAAACATATAATCTACTACCATTTAGAATGACATAGATTGATACGTAGGATTACCCAGTAGCTGCTCAATTTGACAAAAGTTGGGACCCAGATTCTAAGGTCACACAAAAAGATGCACCAAGGCTGTTAATGGTTGGCAGAGGCTTTTTTATCTTCACTTTCATTTATTATATTCATAAATGTAACCAAATAAAAAGCTCCAGTTATCAAACCCAGTTGGGTTCTCTGTACTAACATCACTTTCTTTCATCAGTGAAATAAGCTTCTGGGCTTTTTTATCTTCTTAGGTATTTGTAACTATAACATGGCTTGAGTTCCTAGAGTATTGGTTGGATTTTCTCTGTATTTGGTTGTGTTGTCTTTATAGTTGGAAGAAGAAGCACGAAAGAGAGACTTAAAAAGCTGGGCCTGAAACAATCTGATTGGGAGAACAGATCTGAATTAGATCAGAGGCGACGTCAGGTGATCGAAGGCATGTGATAGCTTAGCTTCATCAAAATACACAAACCATGGACCACCGCACTGAACCCTTGTGCCTATTTACCATAAATCTGACATTAAAAGATGTGCAAAGTGTAGCATACAAGTTTTTGTACATATGTATATATTTGTACTCTTGTTAAGGAGACAAATAATAACCATGTAGTAGCCAAAATAAAAGGTCAAAAATTTCGGTAGTATTGACTAAATGATCTCAGGTTCAGTGAGGCGACTCAACTATATAGACCATTTTACTTATATAGCATGAGTATTAAAGTAGTTGAGTAGGCTACTTGGAATAGTAAAATTTCCCAACTGCTTCTAAATTTCTACACTTCTATCTCTTTCCTTAAACATCCATGGTTTGGTCATAGTTTTGTTGTTTCAATCCTGGTTGAAAGATATCTGTCTACAACTTGCACAACCCAAAAGTTGGAACCAGATCATCGTAAAATTCGTTCGAGTTGAACATGAAGATGGAAAACATCTTCTATACTGACATCACCGGGTCCTTGTGCTGATCTTGGTGGACTTAAAATGGGAGAAGATCTCAAAGCAAATCCAAAAGTCTAATTTCTTCTCAATATTTTGATTGAGGGCCTAGACGGTTAGAAACAGTCCGAAGTCTAAAGGCCAAATGGACAAAAGTAACTCGGACTGAACTTGGTAACTCTGTCTTCCAATCCTAATATCACGAAGAAAATATGACAATTCTAATTATCCAAAACACAAACACATCTCAGATTGTGAGTGTGATAATAAAATCAGAATATTACCTTAATATTATTTGCATAAAAGGTTCACACCCACAATGGATGTATGTTCATGTCTAGCGTCATTCCTAACTAAACTGAATTCTCATGAAAATCTTCTACGTGCAGTGTAATTGAGTCGTGAACGCCTGCTTCTTGCAGGTGTGCACCAGCCGTGTACATCAGCCATCTTTGCTTGGATTTTCCTGTACTCTCTTGATCTTAAAACTCCCTCAAGAATGTTAATGTCTTCACGAATTTCTTGTCTGGATAGAGATGCCAGACCAGGAAGTATGTCCCTCTGGAAATCTTTCAATCTCCTGCCACGTCTTATTTTGAAACCATACTCCTTTTTCTCTGTGAAATTTACTTCTGGTGGCTTCGATGAAACGCATGTGTCGTATTCACTGCATTCCTTCAGTTTTAGAGTGAGTAGCTCAAATGAATCACAAGAGGATTGTGGCATTGCTCTCTCGTTAGCCTCCATCTCAGTTGATTCTGCATCTTTCATAGAACAATCTTGATAACAAGTTGAACTCTCCAAAAAGAAAAGAATAAGTGATTCAGCTGCCATGTGAACTGAAGCATCAACTACTTTATCTGATTCCTCTTTGCTGAGGTATTCATGTTTGAACTCACTGCTGTCAGAAGATTTTAGAATCTGCTCACCACACAATGTCGCAGGAGCTTGAAACCCTTTCTCGTTTCCCCAAAGGCTACCAATAGATAAGGAATTCCCTAACTCAACTTCAGATTGCATAGTCTCTCCATTACTGGATTCGTTATCACCAACATGGCAAGGTTTGCACGATGCTGAAGATGTGTTGCCACATGCATCTTGGACCATATTTTTGCTATGATCTGAATAAGAAAGTACATCATCTTCTGATTCCCCCTTCTCATGGTTTACTGCTCTAATATCTAAACGTGTATGAGTTTGGCTCTTTGAAGTTTCCAACATATATCCAATATTTGCATCATCAGAATCGTTCTTGTTGCAGCCAAACTCTTCACAAGGACTTTGGACTACTTCACTGCCACTTAACTCGTTAAATTCAGGACAAATTTCTGTTCTTTCATGGTTGCTGTTCGAATTTTCCAACACAGAATTTCCAGCATCATCCGGATGGATAATGCCAGAAGTTTCATCAAAGCAATTATTATATTCTTTACACCAAATTTTAGATCGAAAACTGCCCTCCTCTACTCTGCCAACTAGACCAAGGAAAGCATGTGATGAACTGGCTGTTGAAGGATGACTCATGATAGGATCATTTGAGTAACAAGAGGAGTCATCACAACAAACTTTGTTAAGGTCCAGTTCCCATTTCCCATATGAACTTATTTGCTGCATCTTGGTTGACAGTTTTTTGTTCAACACACTAACGTCACACCTTTCCAAATCTGCAAAAAGGACCAACAGATAGGTTTTAAATGTGCCAAATAGATTCAAAAGTTGAACATGATAGTAATATGATACAGCTAGTGTTCCCAGGGTAAATTAACAATACCTTGATCATTAGAGCTCCTTTCATGGTCGTCTACAAGCACACAGTTTTCTACCATCACATGTGATTGATTTTTCTTCAGACCACCACTGGGGATGATTGGATCAGTCACTGCAGGATTTTGTGACTCATACTTGCTTCCAGACTTTACTGTCAGAGCAGCACAGCTCAAAGGAGATGCATTTCCCGAATCCTCATTTGATGTTTTCTCACTTAATTCTTCTAAATCAATAACATTTTGGGGGAAGGGATGCATTTTTACATCAAACCAAGTTCTCTTGGCCCTTTGCTTTCTCTCATTATCTTCTCCAATCCTAAGGGAAAGTTTCAAATCCTCTGTATCTGAAACATTATCACGACAATGAGAATACACCAATCATACCGTTTTTCTAAAGTCATCCGCAATAGTTCCATTTCTTTGATGATCTTACCAACATGACTGGTGTAATATTCGGCAGGAAGTTCATGACCAAGAGGCATCTGCTGAAGTTTATGGAATATATCCTGGTATCCTTCTAAAAATCCTTGGCTCCCAGAATGCGTCAAGCCCACCTGAAAGTTAAAGTTTACCACATCAACATACCACAAATTGAAGAGCATTTAAACTATTAGTGAATGATAGATCTTATTCGTATCCAATCATCCCCAAAAAGGACCACATCTCACTAGCTTTCACTAGGCAACTGACTTGGTTCGATACTCACTTTATTCAAATTATATTGATCAAACTCCATCCAGCTGTTATTTTGCATCAGTGTCTTTTGCATCCTATATAAGCGATGGAGCTCATGAACCTGAGGGACATATTAGTAGAAAGTATAGTTCTTAGTTAAATAGTATTCCATCACAAGCATGAACACGAAAATTAGTCGTAAATTAGGTCATAAATTAAGTTGTTATATCGTGGATTGATGAACAACATATTATAACCGTGTGCTCATACCTGCTTCTGAAATACAATCTCCTGTTTGAGCATAGTCTCCCTGAAAACTTCAACTAGTGACTTAGTATATACATGCGCTGAGTCAGTATACATATCTACTGAATTCAGATCAAAGTCTCGTCGAACCAACATTTTGTTCGGACAATTGCAAATTGAATAAGATCGTTCGTCTTTAAGCAAGCCAGCTCTTAGAAATATTTTCCACACTGTACTTCATGGTGCCCAAGTACAGATGCAATGCAAAGCCAATAGATTTGAGACCACTAAACTATGAAGGGTCTCTGTATTTTACCTGAAAAAATGAAACAATAATATGTGTGTGAATACACTTCAGACCAAAATCATGTTATCAAAATCAGCGTATCCTTCTCCTTTATCTATCATGGAATTGTATTATTTTCCAAATTTTCAAATGGGCAATTTTTATATAAAACATAATGACATACACACACAATAGTATCACTTTTTAGAGAGCTTGGTTCTCACCACCTTGCATACATTTATATTTGGTTTCACAACACAATTATTCTGAAAAAAAAAAAAACAGATTCAAGTTCAATACAGTCCCATATACCTGAAAGAACATCCGTCAAGCCAATCCAATCAAAACTAAGGTTACAGAGAAAACACAATCCCTCAACCTTTGAACAAACTAGAACTAATACTTAAGAACCCAATTGAAAGTTCTACTCGAGATGGATTTCGCACCGAAAGTGCTTCCAGATTAAAAAAAAAAAAAAAAAACAATATATATTTTGTGCACTTATAGTTAAATATCTAATAAAGAAGAAAAAAAAGCCACTACTTTATAACAAAGCTGAAATATTATTTAAAAAAGAAAAGAAAAGAAAAGAAAGGACAAGGAAGCAAGCCATGAACTTGATGATAAAAACCATACGTCTTAACGGCCAAGAATTCTAATACAGCAGCACAAAAAAGAAATCCCATTAAGGTAAACAACATATAGATATAACTCCCGTGTGTATAAATCCCAAATGCAGAGAGAGAGAGAGAGGTTACCATGAGGTAGAAATAGAAAACCCAAAAACAGAGCCTTGTGCTGACAGAATCATATCTACTTAGTCTTCTTCTTCTTTATTTTCTCCTATAAATTCTGAATTTTTACAAGACATGATAGAGAGCATAATAAGAAGCAAAAGGTTCCAAACCCAAATGGGTTTTTGGAGAAAAGATATGAAAACTAAAGAAATAAATAAAAAGAAGAAAGAGAAAAACGAATTCGGCAGAGAGAGAGAGAGAGAGAGAGAGAGAGAAACAGAGAAATGGGTAGTAATATTATTAAAGCAAACAATGGTTAAGGTGCGCGTGTGGGATCACTTGACACTAGAACCCCATAATCCATTCTCTTTTCTGCTCATTTTTATTACCTTTGTCTCCTTTATTTATGAGACAATGAGAGAGAGACAGATAGAGGGAATCCGAAAGAAATACACTCTCTCTCTTTCTCTCTCAACTTAGATTTCTGATTTAAGGTGGACCAGTTAGACATGCTGCGACAGTTTCAACTGCAAAAAGGCAAGCTACAATACTCCTATTGGTTACTCCAATATCTCTCTTAAATTTCCAACTTTCTCTCTCCACTTCTTTCCTCTTCTTTTTTTTTTTTTCCCCCCCTTATTTTCCTATTTTTTTTTTAACCTTCAAAACATAGTCTAGAGTTGCTATCATTGTTCTCTTTCTAATCTATTATTTTCTTTCCTCATGCTTTATAATAGTTTTAAATATGATCATTTTTTTTCCCTTAAAAATGAGATTAATTAATGACTTATACTTACAATAAATTAAAAAACATATATTATTATCTAATTATCATCTTACTCTGTTATAATAATAAATTTTTACACTTATTTTTAGAGATAATAAATGTTTTGAACATTTGACCAAACTTACTTCATTATTATATCTTTTGCTTTTAGGTAGGATGATAAAAAAATAAAACAAAGAGTGATCTTGCTATTCATGCCACTAGTCTATCCAAATGAGTGACAATCACATTAGTGTAGTGTCTATGTCCATAAATAACTAAATAACGATAAATATTATTATTACTCAGTTATTGCTTAATTCCTTTATATAAATGAGTTACATTAGCAATTTCAAAACACAAACAAATGTAATACATACATATTATTATAGTTCAATGAGTTTTCTATGTGCTATGAATGGGGTATATATTTTTTCTTTTTTGAATTAATGGGGTATTTGTTTTAAGATTGACGTATTGACTTATTATTTTGCCGTGTAATCTCGCTTATGACTAAAACATATTTATAGCAAAACAAACTCACTAGTAGTATTACTGTATTTTGTCTTTATCCTCCATGTAACTTATTATCACTAGTTATGAGCAATTTCTGTCCTAACTGAAAGAGAAATATTTTTTTTCCATACAAAATGGTAAATCTTATATATTGTTATTAAAAGTGCAATCGCACATATAAGTTACTGTTATATATTGTAAATCTTATATATTATTCTAAAAGGTGCAAAGGTACATATAATTTACTGTTAAAGCATATATAACTTGTCCTGGCAAAATTTGGAACATTTTACATGTAAACTGCCGGAATTAATTGCTTGCCCTACTCGTTGATCAGGATGCACTCAAATTCAAGTCCATAATTAACTATAGCATGTCGTACAACACCTTATGCTGGTCTAAAATATATAAGAGAATTAATTGGGAAAAAAAAAAGCATGAATGGAAAGTCCTTTGAAATACATTTAAAAATAAATGAGTTCCAGAATTGGTTGGTCAGTCATAAAGAAAAGAAAAAAAATGTAGAAATGTATATGGTACAACCCTTGTTTGATGAGGAATATGGGAGTTGATGCTAGATTCTATGTAATTAAATACAAGTAGGGCCATATGTCCAAAGCTCATTTGGTTAACAGGTTGTCATAGTTATTATTAGCCTCTTTCATCTCTCTACTTACAACTTGTAGACTTTATTACCTAAATCCTCTCTTCTTACACTTTCTTTTCTTTAGTTTACTTGCTTGTCTAAAAGGGATCAATCATCAATTAAAAATAGTGGAATAAGTGACAATTGATTGCTTTTTTTTTTTTTTTGATTCCTTTAAAAGAACTTGATTATTCAAAATTTATTGGTTTTGCACAGCTCTATTACTATTACTGTTATAGTGTATAAATGTGTAAATTATAAATGATCCTTGGGTGTAAATTGAGATTCTTTTGGGGCAGGGTTTGTGTCCTTCTCTAGTGACAAAGCAAGGGCAGAGCCTTCATATTCGTCCACCTAAATGGCTGAAAAGGCCAAATTATTCCCCAAACCCATGAAGATGCAGCGATGGTTTCTTGGAATGCTGCCCCTAGTTAGCTACAATTTTGCACTGCCTGGTCTTGTTTTAGAAGTTCAAAGGTTAAAAATCCAAAATTTTCACTTTTTTTTTACTTCTTTTCTTCTTCTTCTTCTTCTTCTTATTATTATATAAAAAGGTTGGGGAATGAAATCCCTATTTTATCGCATGTGATTACTATTTTAAATATGAGAAAATCCCAAAACTTATCAGTGTTTTAGCAAATTAATAGTTTCTACGTGTGTATTTCAAAATTACAAAATATATTCCATCAATTTGTCAAATATATTAGGTGAAAAATTCTATTTTAGGTCAGGTTTGGTCAAATTTATATTGTGAAATGACACTAATATTACTAACCAAAATCAAATAAATAATCTAACTACATCCTTAACCCTATTTAAATGCCAAAATGCCAAAACATTCTTTTAAAAAATTATATAATCTTTTCAGCATATATTTAAGTATTTGGAATTTAAAGTTGTTTACTAAATTTTTTTTTAAAAAGTGATATTTTTATGAATTAATCTGGAATTTTTCAAAAAATTTTGCTCGTCCGAGATTTTTTTTCAATTTTAGTACTTTGGACTTAGAATTTTAAAAGAAGCCTTTTAAATACTTTTTTTTATAGTTTGATGATTGGTCGAAAAATGCACTATTATATCATAATAACATAAATAAATTATGCATATAATATATTTCATAATATAAGTTCTGATAATTAAGGGAATTTTTCATTTTATGTAAAGTATATATGAGGAAAATCATTATTAAAAGTTCAATATTCTTTTTACGTAGTGGAATGTGATTAAAAAGAAATTAAATTAATTAATTTTAAAAAATAAAAGGGTAAAAAGTTCGTTTTCTATTTATTTTAAATAATACATGGAATCAATTAATATAATGGAATTAGGGGGAAAAGATCTAACTGATAAGGTAATAATCAGGTTACCCATCATGTAAGCTTATAAATAACTTTCTATAATTATATAATATTTAATCAATTATCAAACTAATCAAAATCAAATAGTAGAAATTATTGCACCATCAATGGCTAAATATTACAATATCGATTGAAGAAGAAATCATATATATATATATATATATATATTCATATTCATATATTTCTTTATTCATTCTCTCCTAAAACAATTGGAGACTATAAGTTGTTATTTAAGGCTAGGGTTAAATATTCTTCTTCTTTTACCTCCACACACCCCTCCGACCGGTTTCTCTAAGGTATTCTTTTTAGAGTTTCTGATTCATTATTTATAAACCCTAGTTTAGCACATTAATTAAATCTCCACAAAAAACTTAAAAAAAAAAAAAGAAAAGAGAAAACTGTCTTTGAAATGATTTTGATTTGTAATTTATTCATCCACGAATATAGAATTATAGAAATTCAATCAAATTGTAATATGATTTGGTTTTGTAGATTGAAGTGCTTCATTAAATATATCTGAGGGTTATTTGGTAAGAAATAAAATTATTATTTAATATGGTATTTGGATATTTATATCATTCTATGTAAAAAAAAAATTGGAATAAAAATAATCATTAACTTACTATTAAATGAAAGGGGAGCGATATTTGCATCCTAAGTGGCAGAAAGATACTCTTTATCTAAATTAAATTAATTGAATATTTTAAAATTTCTATTTTTAGTATTAGCATCCTTATCACTCCTAAAATAATATCTCTTTATTTATCCTATCGATTTAATTTACAAATCAATTTAGACACCCCTAGTGACATTAATGCACTTTTTTTTTCTTTTCAAAACGGTTAAGATACACTCTTATTAATAAAAACTAATTTTAAAAACAACTTAGTCAAATAAATATCTTGATTTGTTCAGTGGCTTTAGATATCAAATAGAGTTTAGTTATGTTTTTTTTTTTGGGTAAGAGTTTATATTTCTAGTTAGATGCAAATTAAAAACATAGAGAATATTCTAACAACTTTGATATCATACTATTTTTCGATTGATCTAATTGAAAAAAAAAAACTCGAAAAAAAAAAAACTAAGGAAGCAAAGACTCAGAAAAAACAAAATTGTACCCCTAGACCCTAAAAAAGAGAAGAAAAGGACAACCTAAATGCAAGATTTTGAGAATTAAATAGAATTTAGTACCTTTGTTTATAAAGGTGTATAAAGGAATGTGTATATTTTTATATATGGATGGAGTCGAGGATTATCGGTTATCCATTTAACTCAGGTAAAATATTAGATTCTTTGCAAATACACTTTTATCATAATGTATTTTAGGAAATGTATGACTATTTATAATTTTTTGATGAATATATTTTTTAAAAATTTTAAATTATTTTAGATACAAAAATACCTTAGTATTTTTTTTTTAAAAAAGTGACACTTAACTAATGACCATCACTTACTATAAATTTAAAGGAAAATAATACACACTCTACTAAGGTTTGAACTCCTGACCCCCCCAAACTCACATACATATCTCTCAAGCCTTAAACCAACTGAACTTGCCTCGGTTGGCAAAATACCTTAGTACTTAACTCATTAAGTATCTATATTCCGACTAGATAGAGGAGGTTAAGTTACTAGATATCTTGTCTAGTGTCACTTGACACATTAGTTAGCGCTCTCAACACAATTTTTTGATGCAAGACTCAATTTTTTTTTTTTAAGTTGCTAAACACCTTATTTAGTGTTGCTCGACACCTTATTTGGTGTGACTTGACGTTATGTTTGGCTTTCTTAACACCCTTCATGGTACTAAACACTTAGATATACTCCTTTTTTGTTAAGTTCTTAGATACTTTATTTAGCTCTCGACACTCTTATTTAGCACTCTCGATTTAAGGGTATATAAGTCTTTTTATACCATTATTTTAAAAAAAAAATGTATTTTATCTAATTACTATTGAGATGAAATTGCTTTCATTAAAGAGATGTATTTCACCTAATTTTACCAATATTATTTCTTCTAATATTATTCTACTTCCAAGAAGTTAATCATTTCTTCTAATATTATTCTACTTCCAAGAAGTTAATCATTTTAAGCCTTGTTTGGTATATGAGATTAGAATTGTGATTGAGATTCTTTATCCTATACCCATATTTGATGTCAATTTGGAATTAGGATAAATAATTCATAACTCCAAAATAGTCTTCTGTGGGTGAGATAATTTATCTTATTTAAAAGTGTGAGATTATTAATCTCACACTCAAAAATGATAGGACCCGTATTTATTTCAATTTTTTTAAACTAGTGGATCTTACATTATAAATACATTTTTATATTTTTTAGTATTTAAACTAATATAAAATAAATTTATTATATATTCTAATAAAAAGTGAGTCCGCATTATAATAATAATACTAATCCAATCTAATAATACACTAAACATGAAATATTATTAAGTTTATCAAATCCATTTTATTACAATCCAATTCAAACATGAAATATTATTAAGTTTATCAAATCCATTCTATTACAATTCAATCCAATGCTGTAATTCAATTTTAATCGTATGTGCCAAACAAGGCATTTTCTTACCATCATAACGGTGGGTTTCTGAGGAGTGAATATTGCTTTCATTATATCCGTTCATATCGTTTCCTATGTAAATGGTGGCCTTCCAGCATTTGAACTTGAAATAGGAAGGATACAATGTATTTTGGAAACGACAATAAGACAAATGTCGTAGTTTTTTTTTTTTCGTTAGTAAATGTCATATATTATTATTTTTTTTTGAAATGACAATATTTCAGGTGGGGATGAAGAAGAAGAAGAAGAAGCAAAATTGGAGAAATAAAAACCACCTAAAAAATGACAAATATCTAAAACCGCAATGTCTCCTATAAACGACAATTGATTAGAAAAACAAGGCCACCCTACAAACCAAAATCCTTGCTACAAACGAAAATGTTTCTGAAGAACAAGAATAATATTGAAAATGAAATCAATTTTATTAAAGGGAGAATGAGATGAAGCAAAAATTTTCCTTGAGATCATATCCTGAATATGTGATATTCTATATTACATTAGCATATTAAGTTTAATAAAGTATAAGAGTGTGTTTGGTGAGATCATATCTTGAATATGTGATATTCTATATTACATTAGCATATTAAGTTTAATAAAGTACAAGAATGTCATCGGTAAAAGAGACAAGTTGACAGAAGGAGATCGAGAATTTCTTTTGTCTGGAAATATATGTATAACAGTGAAAGTGTATCAGGATATTATTTTTTTTTTTTAAATAAGAGTCGGCATATTAATCACTTGACAGAGAGCTATTTATGTGTACAATATACCAAGTTAGAATCATTTCGCATTTATTTTCACTTTTAAATCAAATTCAGATATAAATATAATTTGTCAAATGTCATAATCTTCCAAATAGTTAGATGAATTTTGCTGAATCCCATGATTAGCTGGGCGGAAGATTAAGAGCTGCTGGCAAAACTTCTCATATATATATACACATATGTATGAGGCTAAGTATTTTTTTCTCACCTATTATACCTATAATAATAGGTATTATTTTGTCTAATTAAAATGAATCATACACATTTTTTTATAATAAAAATTAAAAAAAATATTTAATTTTATTATTTTTTTAACTACCTAAATTATGATAAGCATAAAATTATGATTCAACGATTAAAAAAAATACCTATAAAAATATGCTAATTAATAAATGTATTATTGTGTACAGGTCAGGGGAAGATAAGATTTTTTTTAAGGCCGGCATTCTAGCACATTGCTCCCAGTCTTAGCTAGCTAGTAATTAATTGAAGGCCATGACGAAGATTGTAACCCCCGTGTGTACAAATATGCAAGACTCATTTAGGAAAAGTGTTGATACTAGCTAGCAAGGCCAGAGGATCACAGACAAATCAAGCAAGTACTACAGTAGGTATATACTACTATAAGAATTATTTTCCATGTTATTTATAGGATAACGTGAAAACAGGTGATATAATAGGTCTCTGTAACACTAGTCACTTTATAAACGATGTGGTATCATAATCTACTATGTCACTAGATAACATATTACATCTGTCCCTAGAAAAATAATGTAATAGGTTATGATACTATGTTGTTTTTCCAAAGTACAACGTGGTATGTGGTCTAATTCTAGGCCACTTTAAGAGTCTATTTACCTCACTTCCTAAAACGTAGAAACTACTACTAGAAAGTGTAAAAATTCTCTAGATTCATTACAAATCAAAACCTAAATTGACCAAAAATAGCGTAAAACAACTTGCAATTAATAACCAGCAATCACTATATAAATTATATTTTTTCACTATAATATATAGCTAACTCTTACATAAACCTCCTAATAATAAATTAACCGAAATCATAGTTTAAGTCATATAATTAGACTAATAAAATCACAAGCAAAAGATTAAGCAATAGTGTAAGTCAACCTCATATGACATACTTTATAAGCTCATTTGTCTATTTTTCTTGAACTTTATTAATCTTATTCATAGTGTATATTCATAGTATTGCAAATTAAGATGTACATAAATTAGATAGAAATCATCTATTTATAATTACTATACTTAATCATTTAAGAGAAGTGATAAGATAGAAAGTCATATACCTTAGAAATTAGAAACTCAGATGGGCTCGTATCCATGACCATTTTTTGCATCTTTTGCATCACGTGCATAACATAAAAATCACACTCTACGTTATTTAATTAATGTGGAAATTACAATTATAATAAAGTTCTCAATTAATATTGACAAGCAAAAAAAATCATCGAATCCAATAATTTAATAAATTAGTAAAATCTAAATCATACCTTATATTGAATCTCAATATTCAGTACCATTCTTTTTACAATATCTTGATATTTTAGAGTTAAATTTTTGAAGAGCTCTATAAAACAAACACCAACTAATATAATTATACTAACATATTCACATTTAAAGGATTAATATTTTATACAAACATTCATCAACTAACTAAGTTTCTAATTGATTTAATTATCTCTAATTTAACAATAATTAACCACATTATAATCCCAATATCTATATTTAAGAATTTCAACTTAATCGTACAATAACTTAAAACCTAATAAGTATTCTACTAACTAAATATCTGAATTTTATATTAATAATTAAATTGATAATTGTACTTAAAACCTAATAAGTATTCTACTAACTAAATATCTGAATTTTATATTAATAATTAAATTGATAATTATCTATGATAATATGATCAAATCCATCTTTAAAATTTCATTAACTATACTCAAAAATATTAAACATACTATATATCACCTAAAATTTTAACTTAATCTATATAGTAAAATTTTAAAATCTATTGTAGAAACTCCTCTCATATAATAATTAATAGTATAAATGAACTAATTTAGACTTAAAAAATTATCATTTAAACTTACTAAAAAAGATAAATTTAAATAATTCAGAAAAAATTAAAAAATTAGAAAAAAATACCTAAATTATTCAAAAATGCTTGTTAGGAGCAAAATTTGATGTAGAATCTACAAAACCTAATAAAAAACGAACCTCACACACATGATAAACAAAAAAAAAAAAATCACATAATGGTTGGATTTTGTACTAGTGAGCTGAGAAAATTTCAAACGGTTTTAGAACAAAATAGAGCTAGAAAAATTTTCAAATCTGAGAAAATAACTCAGTAGGAGTGTTGGGTTCATTGAAAGGAAGAAAAAGCACCTAAAATCACTCAAAATGGTGGTAATTTGGAATCGAAATTAAAGTTGACGATGGAATGGGGTCTTTCGCGCTCATGAGTCTCTTGGAGACGAAGAAGAACTGTGTTGTAGCCAAACTGGGAATCAGCTGATAAAGAAGAATACCATGTCATATTTGGAAAGAACAACGTGGTATGTGGTCTAATTCTAGGCCACTT
>JXTB01000202.1:521516-539847 GCA_002914805.1 Parasponia andersonii | reverse complement strand
ACCCTCACCCTCACCTAGACCCCAACCCCAACCCTGACCCCAAACCCCACCACCATCTGCACCCAAACTCCAACCCCCATCTGCACCCTAACCCTGGTCACCCCGGTTTCCACTACCATAATAAGCAACTCCACTTCCAGAGCTCCCAGAACTATACAGTGTCCCAAAGACCTCCTTGCTCAGTTGGTAGCCTGTAATGGCGACTTTTTGGAGTTGTTGAAAGGTGCTGGGTTGTTGAACATGTTGGGGAATACTGACTTGTCCAACTTGTCTGGGATACTTGGTACCACCACCACCACCACCACCCAAGGCCACCCCACGTATGGCTGCAAATTCATCGAGGCTCTACCGGATGACATGATCCCCGTTTCTGTTCCCGCTTGCCTTTGCAAGCTCCTTAGAGATATGATCTCCGACTTTAATGATCTCCCTGATGCTGCAGCATTAGGTGGCCTTGATCTCACCGATGTTGTCCACCAAATTGTCGCCAAGTGTGCCAATTCGCACGTTTCCTCTGCCTTCATATGTCCGTCCTAATTAAGATCAATCGATTATGATCATCATCAATCATTCATACTCTTTCTATATAATATGTGTCTTTGTTATAAATATTCTCGTTTTTTTTATTATTTGTTTCTATTTAAATCTGACCACCAAGTTGTTTGTTGTTTTTGTTGTTGTATTTTCATGATACGCCTATGTGATTCATTCTTTGTTTTGTATTTTTTCATATTAATAATGAGTATTTCTACTTACTTTGTGTAAGACCCACGCATCGTTCTTTTGGCTAATCAAGCCCACAGACGATGTATACGATATATTTATTGATAAATTAATCTTTTGATTAAATTGTTTATATGTGAATTGAGTGTGTTAAATCTTATGAAAGTGTTTGCAGTTTCTCCGCCAAGGAACTAAAGATACAGAAATTCTAGTTATGACACTGTAATAGTTTTTTTTCTTTTTTTTTTTTTTTGGGTGGAACGGACATTTTAATAATTGAAAATGTGGAAAAGTTAAAAAGGCCTTCTGATGACAATGACGTATTTGTTTGGTCATTTGAAATAATGATTTTTAAAGATTTCTTGGAGTTCGAATTAATCGAATGCATTTCCACTCTCTCTCCCATTCGTGAAAAAATTTGCACACTCTCTCATATGTACTATTCTACCACTGATGCTATATTAACATTCTTTTATATGTTTATTACCTAAACTCACTCTTCACAAATGACATTTTGTCTTTACATATTTGGATTTATTTTGGTCTTGAAGATTTCTTTATTAATGGGGGGGAAAAAATAAAAAAAAAACACACGAAAAGTAACCATCAACCTGAATCGTGAGATGTGACTGGGTCTTTAGAACACATTTTACCAAGTCACTATACATCTAATGATATCAGGCTCAGGCCAAGGCCACTCCTAGCACCTACATATAAAAATATAAGTAATCATTGTCTCGTGGATCCATCCATATAGCTCCAAAACTCACCCCCTCATGTCACGCCACGTGGCCGTGATCGGCGCCGGAGCCTCTGGCCTGATCGCCGCACATGAGCTCCGCCGTGAAGGTCACAAAGTGGTGGTCTTTGAGCGAGGAGGCCAAGTTGGTGGCGCCTGGCTCTACAATCCTATGACCGAGTCAGACCCACTTGGGCTCGACCCACATCGAACCCTGGTCCACTCGAGCCTCTACCAGTCTCTCCGGACCAACCTCCCCAGAGAAACCATGGGCTATCGGGTTTACCCGTTTGTGGCGAAGGAGTCGGAGGAGAGAGACCCGAGAAGGTTTCCGGGTCACAGAGAGGTGTTGATGTATTTGACAGACTTCGCCAGGGAGTTTGGGATAGTTGAGTTGGTGAGGTTTGAAAGAGAGGTGGTCTATGCGGGTGTGGTGGAGCTTGAAGGAGGCGGTAAGTGCTGGAAAGTAAGGTCAAAGATGAGATCAGATCAAGAATATGTTGAAATTGATGAGACTTATGATGCTGTAGTTGTCTGCGTTGGCCACTACAAACAGCCTCGTATTGCTCAAATTCCGGGTAATCCAATTTCTTATTCGGGCAAATTTGTTTTCCACTACTTTCTTTTCTACAAAACAAAAGATGTTTTGACTTTTGACCCTGTTCTTCTTACGTGGGCTATTTGGATTTTGACTTTTTTATCGAGTGTAGAGAGAGATTATTTAGACATGCAAGTGGAATGGTTTAAGCCTACAAGTTTTAGGAGTTGCAAAATTTTGCCATTTTTGGTTGTCTTTTTTGTTTATTAATATTATTAGTTGCAAAAATTACTTTAAATGCATTCATGCTTTCGATGCAATTAAATAGCTATAATTCAAAGGTTCCTGATACGATTCTGGTTTTGTTTCCACTTATAGAGCACAGAAATGGTGCAAGAGTCTTGTTAAGAGAACTTGTTTCTTTTTTTGGTAATGATAAGAGAACTTGTTTGTATGGTTACGTCTATAGGCTGGCTGAATGAGACATCATAATATAGTGCTACTATATATTTGTACAAATATATGATGCTTACAGAGATGAATATTTTGAGTACTAGTACTCGTTTCATTTGACAAATTTATCTTGTTGCAGGCGTCGATGCATGGCCAGGGAAGCAAATGCATAGCCACAATTACCGTATTCCAGAGCCATTTCGAGATCAGGTCTAGTCTATGACTTGGCCATCTGTACTAATCGCGTTAAGTTTCCTTTCTTCTGTAACGAGCTGTTTTTTTTTTTTTTTTCCCTCATTTCCTACTTTGAATGAATAGGTTGTGATTTTGATAGGAGCTTCGGCAAGCGCTGCTGACATTTCTCGAGACATAGCTGTAGTTGCCAAAGAAGTACATGTTGCGTCTAGATTACTTGGTGATGGAACCACCGCAAAGCAGCCAGGCTATGATAATATGTGGCTACATCCTATGGTAATACTCTATTACTTACCCTTGGTAAGAGTTAGGCAGATGTACATTGTAGAGGCTTTTCAAGAATATCTTTGCCATATTCTGATGCAGATTTACAGAGCTCAACAAGATGGTGGTGTAGTTTTCCAGGATGGGAGTGTCGTCTATGCCGACACCCTTCTTCATTGTACAGGGTATGCTTTCTAATTTTTCTTTGGTTTGATTTAGAGCTTCACCTTAAGTTTCTTACTCAGAAAGTGAAGAAACACAAAGATGAAAACAATTGTTAAGTGTTTTTCATCCAATTGCACACCCAAAGGTATAAATATCACTTCCCTTTCCTTGAAACCAATGGCACTGTAACTGTGGACGACAACCGTGTGGGGCCGCTGTATAAGCACATCTTCCCCCCAGCCATGGCTCCATCGCTTTCCTTTGTCGGGTTACCATGGAAGGTATATCTACCTCTGCAATAAGAGATTTATAACGTGTTCATATATGCTAATGAATGTTTGGTTGGTTATGAAAGTTGATCTTTGCTTGTGATTGTTGGCAGAACACTCCATTTCGCATCTTCGAGTTTCAGAGCAATTGGATAGCAGGTGTTCTCTCTAATCGAATCACACTTCCAACAGTAGAAGAGATGATGGAAGATGTTAAAACGTTTTACTCTGAGCTTGAAATTTCCGGCATGCCTAAGCGGTATACTCATTACTTGGGAGATTCTCAGGTACTTAGCTATTTTCCGAGTGTGCTTCACATCTAATGCAAAACTTAAATAGCTTATGACAAAGCAGGAAAGTTTTCTGAATCCTTATTAACCTTCTTTTTTAAAAAATAAAAAACTAAAATACTGAAAAAAAAAAAAGAAAAGAAAAGAAAAAAGAAAGGCCTGAAATGCGGCTTTTGCAGTTTGAGTACTCTAGTTGGCTTGCCGGTCAGTCTGGGTGCACTGACTATGAGGAATGGAGGAAAGAAATGTTTTATGCAACTGGAAAAAACAGAATTGTTCGATCAGAAACATACCGCGACATTTGGGAAGATGACCATTTGATATTGCAAGCACACCAAGACTTCACTCAATACTTTCTAAATAGAGTCAGCAATGAAAACAGCAAGTTCCGTTTGAATACTTTCTCTAAAACTTAGTAGAATACAAGTGGGAGTATGCTGCAGAATATAAATTAATTAAGATAGCTATTATCTTATTAATCAAGGATAATTTGGTTTTTTCTTATTTGGAATAATTAAGAGTTTTATTACGCTTTAAATTACTAGAATTAGTTCCCTAGTTGATTCAGGACTTGTTATTTGTCCAATGCCTAGTAATGTTCGAAAGCACCATAAACACAGCTTCCTTAAAGTCCAACCTGTCCTTGAATTCTAGTAGCTACAAAGTTGGTGTTATCTTAATAATGCCTCTTAAGAGAGTGTGCAAGAGGAAGGAAAGGAAAGAAAAAGAAAAAAAAGCAAGAAAAGAACTAAATCAAGATAGCATTATAGCAACAAGAGGGATTACTGATAGTTTGGTACTAAATCTAACCATCAAGTAAGAATTCATGAACGCAAGCCTTCTCATCGAATAAGATCAAAATGACATGACGTACTGCACAGAGCAAATTCTTTCTCGAATTTATAGAACTCTGTTAAAGTGTCTCTCAGAATTGGTTTAGACTACTAGTACTAGTCACTAGGTTATAAACAGTGGCTTAGGTGAATAAAGAGGTATCAGATCAAATGCTCTGGCAGTAGTCAAAGTGAAAAAACTGGGAAAACGCAAGATCTCTCTTCCATTCAAAGTTCCTTTGTACAAAATTTTTAAGAGACACTGATTGTGCTTAATGGAACTGCTGCCCTCCCATCGATGTAGGCCATCAAAGTCTGATCTACGTGAACTGTTGTGTTACGTGTGATTTGTTTGATAGAGTTCGCCATCTGTGTTCAACGTTCTAGGAGTATTTCTGGTTTGTGAAGTTGTTCTTGAGTCAAGATTATTAACATACTCAATTGAGATGTTAAAAAAAATATAAATAAAAAGATTGTACACATCTTATAATATTCTTAAACTTATTGTCTTAACAAGTAATTTGATTCTCGTCTTCTTTTGAAATATTCCTTGAGACAGTGGCCATCCTGTTTGATGTTGCGTTGATCCTAGAATGTAAATATCAAAAACCAACAGAGTCATTGAGCTTCTTCAGAAAAGACACAAAAGCACTATCAAATAATTCCAGTCTAACGAAGTATGTCATGCTTCCGAGAAGAAAGTTCTATAAATAACATATGATAAGAGAAAGAAACGTTCCATATGGCAGTTTACTATCAGAAGAGGCTCTTATATAAACTATAAAGTTTCAAGAATGAGCATCTTGAAATGAAGTAGAGCTAAAGAACTTGCATAGTACAACTATTTTCACAACAGAGAATTTTTTATTTTTAATTTTTTTTTTGAGAGAAATTTCCAGAGCAGAGTTGATATCAAAGGAATTCAAAAATTGAATTAATAGTATAGTCATAGAAAATTACGAATATTTATGCACAAGTATTTGACGTAGTAGTTATAAGATACCTCCAATATAATATAATTATTGCTGGAGGGATCTTAATTATATCTTATAACAGACATAACTTTAGGTTTATTGTTGCCATTTTTAGAAGATTATCGGAGCATATGGCCCCAATGTGTGTGGGCTCTTTGGTCCGGCTTTTGTAGCTGCAATAATTCGTTATAGGGTGCTTCTATTATTACCCTATTTTTGTTCTCTTTCTATTCTCAACCCTTATTTGCTAATTTGTAAGAACGAAAATAACCTCATATGGAATGGTATAGATGTACACAAATTAAAAAACAAAACTATTTTTCTTTTCAATACCCCTTTAAACTTGAATGATAGAACAAATCATCTAAAAAGATCAATAAACAATTCAAATATTTTAAGCTAGTGACATTAAGTTTTTATTCTAAATTCTAACAATCTCTGAATAATAAGAACACTTTACAAAATAATTCAAAAACTTTAATTTTCTTTCACTAGATTTCAAGAATTTTAAAAACGATTTATAAACACTAATCTCTCTCTTTATCTCTCTAATTCTCAGGAACTCTAAAAAAATAATTTAAGAACTCTAACTTTCTCTTTAGATCCCAAGAAACCCAAAAATGATTTAAAAGTTCTAAATCTCTAATTCTCAAGGACCCTAGTAAAACGATTCAAAAAGTCTCTCTCTAATTCTACCATAGAAAATAATTTAGGAATCTAGCCTTTCAAAAAAAAAAAAAAAACAATTACTCTAAAAGAAATAAAAAATTATTAATATTTTCGAATCCCAAAAGTTGGTCTCTCCATTCTTGTAATTAATTAACAAAAAACTACCAAAATAACTTGATTTTTGTGGTGATCAAAGCAAAGGATTGATGAAAAAGAGATAACAATGAGAGATTTTCAACGGGGTGTGAATAGAGATTTTTTTTTGTGGGTTTTTATTTTAGTGATGACTAATTTTGGAATGAAAAACTTTTAAAGAGATGTGCTAAGAAAGTGTCGATTTTAAATTTTAAAAATGAGTTTATTTAAAGATGATTGGGGAGAAAAAATATGGATGAATATTGATAGCTAGAGCTATATAATTTAGTTGATCTTATTTTGATTGAGTAATGAATTAATTGAGGCAGGAAAATGACAATTAGGAGTACTGATCGAGACTAGTGAGAGAACGTTGCAGGATACTGACGATCAACATCATGCCCCACTCTGGAGGATATGTGCCGCATGTCTATAAGGGAAAATCTTATAAACATCTATCTATAAACTAAAAAAATAAAGAAGAACTGAACTCCAATAATTATCTATAAATCATGTAAACCTTGAAAATCTTATAAAATCTCTAAATGTTCTTTTTTTGGGATAAAAACAGGCTCCTTAAAGAAATATCATTAATCGAAGTAAAAAGTTTCAAATTACAATATAAGCATAATGATTATAATTTCAAATTCTTTAAAGAAATAGATAAAAAAATAGATCACAAATATAACGAAGAACAAGTGTGTGAGTTACCTGTTCTTCAAGAGAAAGAGATAATAAGGATCACCAGTAATTTATTTTCTTCAACACTTGCTTCTAATTATATTCTTGGCGGGGTAGACTATATGAGGTTAACACCAATTGAGATCTATGCCTATGGGAAAAAAATAAAATAAAACCGACTATCAAACAAATCTAGGTCTGAGAAGAAATCTCAGATTTAAGATTTGAATCGGACTAAAATCTACACAATATATGGTACTATAAACCAAATCTAGATATGGACTTATTAAAACTATAAAAAAAAAAAAAGAAAATGAAGTAAGGAAAGGAAGATGAAGAGGGAGATCAGGAGAGGAGGCCCGAGAAGAAGAAGGAAAACCCCTCTCTCTGACCTCCAATAAGTGGGGCAATGCTAGTTTTTTTGTTTTGTTTGGAAAAGAGAGAGAGAAAGGCTAGGCTTTTTTTTTAAAATAATTTTGTAAGTTATAAAATCTCTAAATATTAAAAAATAACTACATCAAATACAAATTGTAATCTAATAAATTCATAATGATCAACCTTTTGAGTCTTAACATTTTCTTAATCAAAATGGACAAATTCCTTTCTTGACCCATACACTCCAGTGTTACAAAACAAGTTCTCTTTTAGACAATACTTTTACCGAGGATTCTTTAAATTTGGGAAGTAAAAAAATAAAATAGTGATGAGCTCGACAATCCAATAAGTAACCAATAATCTTTACTAGTTAGATCAAGCATACATTAAATATTAACTAACCATGTATAATTGTGACATAGCTTGGGTTATTTTTTCCAAGTTTTTGTCAAATTATATAGCATTGCTCATTTATAAATTATTTTTTATAAAAAAATAAATAAATAAATAAATAAATAAATGAACTCATATATATATATATATATATATATATATATATATATATATATATATATATATATGGTCCAATGTTGTCTTCCGAGCTGTCAGATGAATTCTGATGAATTCCCACGATTAGCTGGACGGAAGATATTGAGAATTAAGGACAAAAAGTGCACACACAGATATAAATTCATACATAGATTCACGTGTTTCCTGCTGAATTCCCATGTTCTAGCCATGTTTGTTGGGCGAAAGTTTGTGGAGATGGGATTTTTTCAACAAGATAGACGTTTGTTAGCTACCAAGTGTACTCTAGCACTATTGCTCTTGGCTAGTAATGGGAGGCCACGATGAAGATTATTTTCCATTGACAAAAATATTAAAATTCAAGACCCATCAATTAGGGAAAGTCTTAAACACTAGCAAGTGTAGAAAATCAGAAAACAAATCAAGCAATTACTTTCTATAGCTAGTTTAGCTGTCCAGGCCTTAAAATCAAATGATCATCTCCTCTAGCTCCCTCATGATATTTTGAGTGATTTCCGTGATTTCCTTGACATAAACAAATCATTTTCTTGAATTGTGTTGGAATATCATTAGTTCTAACTATTCTAAAGCCTTGAGATGGATACATGATCTATAAAAGCAGAAGCCAGCTTCAAACATTTCCATCAGAGCTAGCTATAGCATTTATCGAGTATACATATACACATATAAACACTTGAGTCCTTAATTAATCGTCTTCCATATATTTTGAGAAAATTAATCAAAATGGCTTATTATTCTAAGGGTCAAGCCTCCATTGCTCTCTTCCTCTCCCTCAACTTACTCTTCTTCACGACGTTCAGCACTGGCCAGGGCTCGCAGTGTCCAGATGACATCTTTAATCAGCTTGCAACATGTACCGGCAACTTGTTGACCGGTACAACTGGTGCGAACCCTGGCGATTGCTGCCCAATCATCGAACCTCTGCCGCTCGGAATTGTTCCCCAATGCCTTTGCAGCCTTATTGAAGATAACATCCGGAACCCTCTTGTTAATATCGTTAGTTCACTAGCTGTCGATGCTTTAAGCGGTGTAGTAAACCAAATTTTTGGAGAGTGTGCAGCAACAAGCGCCACCCCTGGCTTGATATGTCCTAACTAAGAACAATCGAGTCTGCTGTGCCTGCACTATATAAATAATCATATCATATGATATCATGAGCATGATCAGATCAGATCAGATCAGTACTACTCTTTCTATGTCTTTGGTCATTTCGTTTCTTTTATTTTCTTTCCGTCGTTATCTCATCATCATGCATGTTGGGTTTGGGCTCTTAGATTCTTTTCTTTACTGTGTTGTGTTGTATTTTCATATTGCTTTGCTGAGATCATTTTCTCTGCATGTGTGTTGTATTTTTATTTCATATTAATAATGAGTATTTCAAAATACTTGTGTGAGAAACGTACCACTTAATTATCGTTTATTGTTTGATAATATTGTTTACTTTTATGGAAGGAAAGATCCATCTTCTGTTGGAATTCAAACGATTTTCGCAGCGGAAGATTGGTCCAGGAATATTCAAAATTTTCTCAAAACAATTGACTATATGAGTGCATAATATTAATTTATAGCAAATAGGAACATACAAAGAGAATAGATTTAATACCTCTTGTAGTCTATCAATGGATCCTAGTTTTACTGTCTTCTCAACCACGATCTTCCAATCCAAACCTCAAGCACAACTGGATGAACGTGCGGGCATTGCGTACAATTTCTTAAACTCATACTTTAGGCCCCTTACAATTTTCTCAACACATGAGATTGTAAGGGTTTGTTCTATAGAGAATAGGAAGACACTCTTCTTTTTCTCTCTAGTTTATGGAGGCTCTGTAGAAAATAATACGTAGTGTCTTCTTTTTATCTTCTAGGGTTTTCTTTATATATATATATATATATATTTATTAAAATCTTTAATAAATAATATATTAAACAAATAAATATATATACTCTTTTTAAAAAATGTTACTATATTTTTTATATATATATTACACGTAAAATTCTATATATATATATATATATATATCTATTTAATCTAATTAATTAATATATATATATATATATATAAACTAGCAGATAATTCACGCCTTTAAAAAAAAGTGTTTCATTTTTAGTCAGTTTCCCAATTTCTATATATCTAATTATCTGATAATTAGATATTTTTAAATTCAAAATTTAAATAAATTAGGAAACTTATCTCTCCATAAATTTAAATTAATTTTTTATTTAATTAATAACAATTATTAATTACATATAGATAAACTATTTATCTAGAAAAGTGTGCAGTAACAGAAATAATGTAATATCCAGTGTCTATAAGAGGTGGAATTGGGGACCTATGGACCTGTAATTCAAACTCCGATAAATTATGACAATTAATTAAACTCTTTAATTAATTTGTTTAATTTATTAATTCCATATTACTCCATTAAAAATCTGGAATTGCATTCTTAAAGTTACAGAATTAATTTACTCAGAAAACAACGAGCAGTCCATCGATTTAATCATTACATGTAGTTCAATCCTCCATAGACAATTCATAATTGGAGCTAGGTTATATTTCATTTACCTCTCCAATTACATCTTTATCCTTGTGTACCATTGATTTTCTAATGAACAACTAATTTATAAATCTATTATAAATTGAGTACTCAAAATGTTCAAGTCCTGAATCAATACATAAGGGAATCATCTTTCTAGCTTCCTAATGGAAGGAATGGATTCCAAATCTGTAAGCTACATTTCCAGCTACTCATTTCATCATGCTCCCAAGATACAAGTATTTCGATCTGTTTAAAAACAAACCTTTAATAAGTATGTCAAAGAACATAATGTTATAAATAGGAGTCTATAACTACTCAGGAATAAGATTGATATACATATGATCATCTAGTGACATTATTTGAACTCTCAACAGTTAACGGAATTTATGTGAGATTCAAATCATGTCTGGTCCAGTCCTATATAATTAAATTATATAAAGTACCTCCATTGTGATGTCAACACATCAATAGTCCGGATAAGACTATTACATTCTCAATGTTAATGGACCGTACTAATAATATTTAATTAAAGATCCAAAACTTTAATTAATTATTACAGACTATATTTAGTTTATTATCCATAAATTTAATCCTCATATATATAACACTTATATGCTAAATTTATGGTCACATAAATAAACTAAAGATTTTCTGATATTTAATGACATACTAATTATGCACAAATTCAAATAGAAAAAATATCATTTTATTAATTCAACAAATATTCAAAATATACATGTTTTTAGAGCATAAATCCTAACATCTTCGTCACCTTTTCTCGTATTCTATATATATAACCCTTGTTGCAGTTTACTATATTCTAATAATAAAGATACGGATACGCATATATGTTAATTGTTCTCAATGTTTCTAATTAAGCTTGATAAAACGCTAATTAAGACATTTTAACAGAAGTTCAAATCAGTACGATATATAATGTACAACAGAAAAAAAAAAAGGTTAATCAGTGAATAATGACATATCCATATTGGAAGAAAGAGGGGGGAAGAAAGGCGGCGAGAAAAAACTGCGCCAGTGGGAGTTAATCATAGACACTATGATCTTGAGCAACTAAATCATGTAGTATATTACATTGGGCAAAATTTATTCATAAATTATTTTAACCAATGTCGTTGATTAATAACAATAATATATCTGTTAGAAATCAATAATGCAAGTGGACTTTTGGCCTGCTGCTCCATGAGGACCATAACTCCAAAATGCCTTTACATTCTTTTTGTCTATCGTTTTGTGAATATTTATGTAATGCTAATATGTAATATTTTATATCTCTTTCATTACCAAATGTCTAGGCACGACTGTTCTATATAATTATTTCTATATATTAATACAAGAGTGAAATAATACGAACTTTTAACAGTTATAAATACCATTTCCCTATTCCTTGAAACCAATGGCACTCTAACTGTGGACGACAACCGCGTGGGGCCATGTTCTCACGAGCCTTAGCTCTATGGCTTTCGGTATGTCTAGTCTACCCCTGCAATAAGAGATCAACATGTTCATATGTGAATGAATCTTTGCTTGGTATTAAAACTAGATCTTTGCCTTTGATTGTTGCCAGTTGCCAGAATATTCCGTTTCGCATCTATGAGTTTCAGAGCAAGTGTTCTTGTCTAAGCGAATCACCCTCCCAACACTAGAAGCAATGACGGTAGATGTTAAAAACATTTTACTCTTAAGCTTGAAATTTCCGGCATGCCTAAGCGGTATACACCGCGACGCTTGGGAAGATGACCATTTTATATTGCAAGCTCACCAACACTTCACTCAAAGTCAAAACTCTCTAAATATGGAGTCAGCAATGAAAAAACTAGTTCCTTCCGAATAATCTCTAAATTTAGTACCCAAAAAAAAAAAACAAAAAAAAAATGGGAGTGTGACGTTTCTTAAAATCCCTCATTTTGGAACTCTTGGTTGGGTTCTTGATTTTCATAGACAATTGGTCCTTTGTCAGATTATATGTCGTTCCCAATTACTCTTCTCTATACTCCACACAAAGGAAGAATGAACCCCTGAAACTATGTGAACAAAATAAGTTTTAAGAGGCCTTGTTTCCAACCAAGTCAACAATGATACAATTTGTCTACTTTCCATTTGTCATATAAGTTTACTCGGTATAACTTCAGCTATCGAAAAAATTTACTTGGAATATCTACTAACAATCACTTTAATCCTTCCAAATAAGCAAAGCATATTCTTCCTGCCCCTCAAAAAGCTATCAAAAGCAAACCATGATTAAGTAGATTAATAAATGTTGATCCGCGTTTTGGAAATTCGAAAGGAAAAAGATAACTACTATTCAACTTACAGTTGTGAAGCTAAGTTCACAAACAACACATAGATCTCTTGTCATTGCAAATCGAAAAGTTAAGAAAGCCGAAAAATTGTCACTTTCTTGGAAAGCATTTAACTTTACAGAACAAGCCAAAGCCTATCTTTACTCTTCAACGTGTTTTTTCGATAGTCTACAGTGATGATCATATGGTAACACAATTGCAAAGGAACTAAATGCAAATCTAAGCCAATCTTCTTCTCCCAAAACTCATGTGCTTAATTCATCAGCTCTATTGTCCATACCTAAAGCCTGTATTACTGCCCGGCCATATGAGGCCATTGTGGTTCCTTGCCCCTTGCTTAGCATCCATTCAGTAACATCACATGGGAGAGAAAAGATAGAATCATAGCTGGCAAAGAACAAAATAAGACAGCAAAAATTTTATACCTACTTTTGCAGCATTAATTATACAAAAAATGGAAACAAATTGTTCATATCCAACTAAGCTTGGAAAATGGCCGTGGCGGGGCGGGGCGGGTTCTCACGAGAAACCCGCTTCATGTCCTCCGCACCATTTAATAAATGGGGTGGGATGGAGCATTACCGATGGGGCAATAGGTAAATTGTTCTGCCTTGTTAACCCGTTTATCTTTTTTTTAAAAAAAAAATCTTACCAATTTAAAAAAACTAAAAAAATAATTACAAATTAAATTAAGTTTACTAGGACACAAATGTGATACATTTTGCTCCACTCAATATCAATTAGTCTAATCTTTACAAGAATAAAAATGATCGACATGTACTATTTATTGTGATGTATTTTACTATATCAACTAGAATAAACACAGTGGAAAGTTGATTTTTTTTTTTCTTTGGGGAAAGGAAAAATAAACAAGAAAGTTGATTCTTGATCTTGTTTTCTTCTATTGGCAAACGGAAACAGTAACAATTAAAACCCAAAAAGATAATATCTTATCACAAGCTAAGAACAAAGATTGAAATTGAATATGACGAAATAATCAAACTCTTCAAAGTTAAAAGACCCTAAATTGAATGTCATATGACCAAACAAGCTATTCAATGGAGCTTGTTTCTCGTAGAAAACATCTTCCAAGTAAGTTTATATAATATAAACTATCTCAACTAGGCAAATGGTTTACAATAACATCGCATAGACAAAAAAGATAATAATAATAATAATAAAAAGCAATTTCTTTTGGGCACTAAAGTTCTGAAGTGAAGAGAGCACTAGTTCCATGTAATTCTTGCAATCTGCACAGTCAATTAAAAATGAAAGTAAGGCAAACAATATTCTAATTGTGTAAGTGAAATGTGATTTCTCTTAATTACTATGGTAATACTCTCTAGAAACTAAAATTGTATAAACCAAGTAGCAAATATTTCAAACATATCAACGAAAAAATAATCACTAAAATTCATGTATTTCCTCTCTCAAACATCTAATTCCACTGCATATAGCTCCAATAAATTGGCTACATTGGTTTCTTCATTACTTAAATTATTACATTATTACATGATCAATATACTTCCATAAATTCAAATATTAACTTTAATATTAATAACCATATGGTTATTAATATTAAAGTATAGGTTGCATACCTTTTCTTTCATTACATAACTAGTTCTGAAAACAAATTAAGACTTCTGAAGTCTATATTGATGTGGGCCCAAATATCTACCACCAGTACTAAATGCAGATTCTGAAGCAACAATACTTATGAGGATGACTAAGATGTCTCTAGTAATGCATTTTAATACGGGGTAATTGATCCCAATTGACTTCCAAAAGTTTAATATATCAAAGTCAGGAGATCTAGGTAAGACAGCTTCTTCCAAATAACTATCTAACTCAGATTTAATACTTGTACTACTTGTATTGGCAATATATATATATATATATATCATAATAAGACATGGGATCCACATAAGGAGCAGTAGAAGAAATCTCTAATGAAGATGTGAGTGAAACATCTTGGAGGCTATCATTGTCACTCATATAAGTAGATTTATACTCTTTCTCCAAATTATAGCGAATCTTTCAAATCCTTTCAATTTCTTAAGGTGTCTCATCCCCGTATATTTTAGGAAAAAAATATTCAATTAATTTGAACTTGTATCTTGGATCCAGAACTATTGCAACAACCATCACTTCGTGAATTTCTTGCCAATATTTCTCAAACTTACGGAGTTTCTTACCAATATTTTTCAAACTTGTCCATCATTTTTGAGGTCATCATCCTTACATACTCGTTGTTTGACATCATCCAAAGCGTAATTACTATTTTAATCTCACAGACTTTTGGAAAGAAAATATTAGATAAATAATTCAGTCACGTTATTAAAAATAGTCAATTTCTCACATAATATTTTAGCTAACACCTACTCTTCTTCTGAAGGTAAAAATTTATAATGAGAAACACGCAATCTTAGACGAGCAAAAACTTCTTTGTATGACAAAGCAATATTGAGCATTGTGTATGTAGAGTTCCACCTAGTCACACAATCAAGTGCTAGTCTTTTTTGACTTACAACTTTCATTTGACGAGCCATTTCCTCAAAGTTTTCCATCCTTTTTGGAGTTGCTGACCAATAAGCAACACTCTCATGAATATTGGTAATTCCATCCTTAAACATTGTTAACCCATCTTTAACTATCAAGTTTAATATACGTGCACAACAACGCATATGAAATAAACTCCCACCCAGAAGTAACGATGTGGACAACAATTTATCCTTCACAGTGGGGATCATGGCATCATTAGTAGTACAATTGTCTACTGTCAATGTAGATAACTTACCATCAATGCTCCAATCTACCAGACAATCAACCAAAGCATTAGACAATGATGGAACATCACGAGGGCATGGCACATACCTGAATGGCAAAAATTCTATTTCTCAAAGCCCAAGAATCATCAATGTAGTGTGCTGAGACCGTTATGTATTCTCTTTTTTGGTTACTAGAGGTCCACATATCAGTTGTAATAGCAATTCTTCCTCGATTGTTTTCGATCAATTTCATGGTCTTCTCCTTCTCTTTCTCATATATTCCCAATATATCACCTTTAACCGTGTTTCTAGACATCATCTTGAACATCGGATAAGCAACTTTGAACATATCAATGAAGCCTTCGTGCTCTACCATGCTAAGAGGATACTCATGAAGAATGATTATATGTCTTCCACAATAGTTACAAATCGTTTTTCATTCTCTACTAATTTTCTACCTTTTATAATGTCTCCATACATCTGATGTGAACTCTCGTTTTCTTACTTTGCTCCTCACTTTCAGCATTTGGTATTGGTTGACTTTTGATCTCTTGATTATTAGTAAGTGGTACATAGTCTTCATCCTCTCCAGAATGTGCTGGTATATTCTTCATTACTTCTATAACCTGGATTTATAAGTAACACTATCTTTTAGTCAATATAAACGATTGTAAATAATTAAAGTAGCACTACTTAGGCATAAGATACATGCTCTAGTTATAGCTAGCTTAATGCATGCAAGAACAGAGGATACATGCATCCAAATTCTGAGAATCATATATATGAGATTCTATTTCCATTCGTACCATCAAGAACTATATATATGAGAAGCTTACACTAGTCTTTCCTAAAAACCTCTAATGACCAACTTTCCTGTTAACCCACGAACCAAAAAGAGAACAAGGCAGGAAGATACCAAAATTCCTCTGAATTCTAAAGAAATGGTCATGTTTTGTTTCATTTTTATTTTTAATTTAAATCTTTTCTTAAAGGTTAAATAGGTTATTCTATACTATATGTCAGTAAGCATCTCTGTAAGTTTTTTTTTATATTTTTTTAAAAAATAAATTTTTAATAAAAAAATGTACTTTGGAGTTTGATTAAAGGGCATTCCAATTCACAAAAGGGTAGCTCAAAAAAGGTGCGATAATGGGCCCAAAAAGAAGCAGAAAGAAAGAAACAGAAATCATAACGCAAGTCTGGGCCATTTCTTCTACCTTGGAAAAAAAAGTTGGTCATTAAATGATTTTTTTTTCCGGTTATTAATCCATCAGATTAACTATTACCTCTATCGCTTGTTGTAAAGTCTGAAACAATTCTTGATTACGTTTCCTTTTCCAAATAATGTTGTCCTGCTCCAATAGCGGCTCTTCAAAAAGGTCTTCTCTGCATGATTACACGCACAAAATGCCATTCAAATATGGAATCCACTACTTAATGCCATCAATAATTAATAACCTTTTAGCTAAACAAAATTCAAAACTCATTACTATCATGGCCAAGCATCAATAGTTTTATGGCTAGTACGACCCTTTTTGTCAAGAGTTTTTCGTCAATACTTCAAAAATCTCACAATTAATGAGTCAAGATGCATATTGACTCTAACTATATAACTTTGAGCTTCAAGTCCATTAGCAATCATTTCAATTATGTCAAGTAATGCTACTTAATGAGCAAACACCTTCAAACTCAAACTATATAAAATTTCTTTTAATCTAAATCGTATTATTATTTCTTTTTTTTAACGCATGTAATCATCATTTTTATTATTTGACTTTCTAGCCAAATAAATCCACTTGAATTAAACATTTCCTTTTTTTCCACATGTAATTGAAGACCTACGTCTAGTGATGCGAAGGACATTGGATCAGGACACAAGGTTCAAAGCCTATATCCTTAAGCTCAATATTATGCATAGAGACCCATAAATAAGAACTCAACAAAGAGAAACACAAGCTCATTTTATCGAGTCAAAGCATCAAACACAGTGTGTGCATAGACACCAATGAACAAGAATATAATAAAATAGAAAAATACTTCGACCGAAATTCATAAGCTTTAAATTTTTATACCCCAGAAACTGAAAATTAAATAAAAGGGCTTTAACTCAAAAAAAAAAAAAAAAAAGCATAAAATAGAAAAACATAGAAAACCCATTGCACCATCATTTTCATTAATATTTCTTTCACTTTCTCGACAAGCAAATATCAAAAGAGAAAATGCAACCTAATGAAAGTTAAAAGAGACCTCTGACCTCCATTGTTTATGAGAAGAAGTCGGCTTACCATTAGACCAACATAGGTTGTGTGAGACCTTTGACATCTAACCAAAATGATCAGACACATTTGTAATTATTCCGAAGTGCTTCAGATATATTTGGAGACTAATTTTATAATAATTTGACATTTGTTTATTTTAGATTTGATATATATATATATATATATATTTAATAAATGGTGCAAATTCAGGGCTGGGTAGTAAAAATCCACTCCACCCCACTCTAATTCAATTTAAGTAGAAATTGCTTCGAATCCACCTCACTCCGTTTGTTAATCCGCACCATTAGGGTCGGAGCTCCGCCCGACGGGTCAAATTACCAAGCCTAGCTCCAACTACACCTTTTCAGTGGTGGTAGATTCTGACGCTAACTGTTACTCGAATCACGAAGCAGTTTATCTTCGTGTCCATGTGAAGCCCTCAGCACCGCTGATTACAGGGATGGTGATGATGAGGCATAGATTTTTGTTAAGGTGTTTGTTAATGGTAGGAAGGAAGAAGGTTTCATTCATGAGGAGTTTATGGCTGTGGGTTCGATTCCATGAGAGAATCTGTGAGATTCGATCTAAGCGATAT
>JXTB01000202.1:462093-517755 GCA_002914805.1 Parasponia andersonii | reverse complement strand
CAAAGTTAGTACTCATGATAATTCTGCTGATATGATGACTAAGACACTTACTAGAGACAAGTTTAAGCATTGCTTAGACTTGGTTGGTGTTATTTACTGAGTTTTACCTTCTTTGTGGAAGAGGTGAAGAATATATTTTTTATCGAAGATTAGAGTTATTTCTTAATTGGAATTTATGTCAAGGTGGATAATGTTAGAGTTCGTGACTCGAATTCTATTTGCCCTGGTCCGAAAACTTCGCGGTGCAACATATGTGGTATTTTTGTAATTGGGAGAAATTTTGAGATTTATTTTATTGGACTATTTTGTCCGTACAGTTTTCATCCGTACACATATGTATTTTAGGATTTTGAGATTATATATATTTTCGGCTTGGTCGTGTAAAACTCTACCTTCTGTACCTTATTTTTCGACATAGTGAAATTTCCTCCTCTGCCAGTGATTTTTCCCGATTAGAATTTTCTACTTAAATCTGTGTATTCTTGTCTTTTTCTTTTCATTTTTTTTTGTCGATTATCGTTTAGTAATTCTTAACAAAATACTATATTAATTTTTTTTAATACTATTCTTAACAGAATTAGATGACGGAACTGAGGGATATACAGACCCAATAAGCATCTGATACGGGTACTTCTTCCGCGATTCCAACTACTATAGACGACGAGAAATTATTGATCATGTTTTGAGGGTTCAACGAGGTCACATAAAAGGAGCTAGATAAATACTTAATGGAAAAATGGTAAGATCAATCTTTTTTAAAGGAACTTCACCTCAGTAAAAGGAGCTAGATAAATACCTAATGGAAAAATGGTAAGATCCGTCTTTTTTAGAGGAACTTCATCACCTCAAGTCAACACAGCACGAGCTAGCGTGCCATCACAACAGGCTGAGAATGACAGTCTTCTTGCCAACCGTACACGGAGTGCACGACCTCACTTACACCTTCATATTTGTGTTAAGATCAATCCACTCTGCACTTTAATTATTGATTATCATGATCATCACTACTGCTACTCTTTCTACGCTTTGATCAATTGGGTTGACTAATTGACAATATTATTGTTCAACTTTATGGATGAAAGGATCGATCTTCATCATGAGTCATGACCTTTCTTCCTAGAAATTATACTCTAATTTTTAAATGCTAATATTATTATAGACATGGATATGCATGTGTAAAATGTACTGTGCGGTTATATATTGAAGCTCTACTATTGATGCTTGAGTAATTGTTGGAGTGAAGTTGAAGTCTCAACTATTTAACAAAATAATATTAATAAGACAAAAACAAAGTCTCGTGCATGAAACATATATATGCTACATCATGAGGTCACGAGAGTACCACTCACTACAAGAGTGCTCTTAGGCGTATGCAGTTGGCACCTACCCAGAATTAATCTTTGTCATCCATTCGGTCCTATGTCAAACTCACCTCAACATCCCATGTCACGTGGCCGTGACAGGCGCCGGAGCCTCTGGCCTGATCGCCGCACACGAGCTCCGCCGTTAAGGTCTCAAAGTGGTGGTTTTCGAGCTAGAAGACCAAGTGGGTGGCGCCTGGGTCTACACTACAATGACCGAGTCAGACCCAATTGGGCTGGACCCACATCGAACCCTGGTCCACTCGAGCCTCTACCACTCCCTTCGCAACAACCTCCCCAGAGAAGTAATGGGTTTTCGGGTTTACCTGTTTGTGGCCAAGGAGTCCGAGGAGAGAGATCCGAGAAGGTTTCCGGGTCACAGAGAGGGGTTGATGTACTTGACAGACTTGGCCAAGTAATTTGGGATAGTCGAGTTGGTGAGGTTTGAGACAGAGCTGGTTTATGCGGCTATGGTGGAGATGGAAGGAGGCAATAGTAAGTACTGGAAAATAAGGTCAAAAAGAGAGGTCAACATGTTGAAGTTGAAGAGGTTTATGATGCTCTGGTGGTCTGTGCTGACCACTACAAAGAGCCTCGTCTTGCTCAAATCCCGGGTAACTGAGATTTTGTATCTGGGCAATTTGTTTGGAAAATGCTAAAAGAAACATGTGGTCTTAGGCGCGTACAAACTTAACCTGCTGTACTTTGGAGTGCAGAGCCCGCATGTAAATTTGTAAATTTTTGCTGTTATATTTTGGCCGGTGCCCTCTAGCATTGGTCAATTTTATTTTGTTTTTTACTTTTATTTTTATTATTATTATTTGTGCTATTTGGATTTTGACTTTTTGAGTTCCGAATTTGAGTGTGCCTGAGCGGATTGAGGATTTATTTTTAATATTTTGAGATGAGAGAAATTAATTATACTAGTACGTCTTTTGCTGGTTGGAAATTTGAATGTTTTAATAGTTGCAAATATTTTTAAATGCATTCATGCTGCCTTTGATGCAAAATAGCTTTAAATGCATTCACGCAGCCTTTGATGCAAAATAGCTTCAGAGGTTGCAGATAGGATTCTGCCTTTGTTTCCACTACACGCGTAAAAAGTGGTGCGGAGTCTTGTTAAAGAGAACATGTGCTTATTAGCATTGTTACGCGCCTATAGGCTCACTAAATCAAACATTATATTGTGATACTATACATGTATATATTATGCTTCGAAAGATAAATATGTTAGTAATCCTTTCATTTCACAAGTCTATCTCGTTGCATTGCATTGCAGGCATCGATGCATGGCCAGGGAAGCAAAAGGTTAGCCACAATTACCGTATTCCCTAGCCATTTCGAGACCAGGTCCATCTCAGGATTCTACGTTCTCATATTAATTTGTATGAAAAAGTGATGAGCAACTGGATATACATGGCTTGGCCACTCATATAAATTGGGTTCTGTTTCCTTCCTTTTGTCATGAGCTGATGATTTCTTATTTCCTACTTTTAAGTAGGTTGTGATTTTGATAGGAGCCTCAGTAAGTGCAGCTGATATTTCTTGAGACATAGCTCGAGTTGCCAAAGAAGTTCATCTCACATCAATATCGGTTGCCGTTGGAACCCCAGCCAGAAAGCAGCCAGGCTACGATAATATGTGGCTACATTCTATGGTAAAACTAATACCCATCAACCCTTAGTAACATTTGAAAGGCTTTGTATTGTAGAAGCATTCAAGGGTATCATTCTTTTCCGAGATAACTGGCATAAAAATTCTGACTATATCCAAACTAATGCAGATTGAAACAGTTTATCAAAATGGTACAGTACATTTCCAGGATGGGAGTGAGGTCTTTTCCGATACCATTCTTCATGTACAGGGTATGCTTTCTTATTTTTGCTGTATTCTTGTTAGAACCTACACTCAAGGTTCAGACTCAGAAAAAATCACAAAAATGAAAACAATTTGAGTGCCTAACTCTCTTCAAATTGCCCATCCAAAGGTATAAATATCATTTCCCTTTCCTTGAAACCAATGGCATTGTAACCGTGGACGACGTCCGCGTGGGGCCACTGTATAAGCACATCTTCCCGCCAGCTTTAGCTCCATCGCTTTCCTTTGTCGGGGTACCATGGAAGGTATATCTACCTCTGCAATAAGAGATTAGCATGTTCATATGTATGAATCTTTGGTTGACGATGAAAGTAATCCTTACTTTCATTTGTTTCCAGCTTGCTACTTTTCCCACCTTTGAGTTTCAGAGCAAGTGGATAGCAGGTGTTCTTTCTAACCGAATCACCCTTCCAAAAGTGGAAGAGATGATGGAAGATGTTAAAACGTTTTACTCTGAGCTTGAAATTTCTGGCGTGCCTAAGCGGTCTACTCAAAACTTGGGAGACTCTCAGGTACTTGTCTACTTTTCCAACGGTCGAGAAGCTGGAAATTTTTCTGAAACAATAACAAGCTTTTTTTCTCTTTCTTTTTTTAAATTATCATTTTGGTTGTTGCTAGGCTCGGAATAAGTTTAATCCACATGCTGCTTTTGCAGATTGAGTATTGTAATTAGCTTGCCATGCAGTCTGGGTGTCCACTCTATGAAGAATGGAGGAAAGAAACGTATTATGCTGTCCAGAAGAATAGAATTATTAGACCAGAGACATACCGTGACAATTGGGAAGATAGTACTTAATATTGCAGGCTCATCAGGACTCCATGAAATATTCTCCAAATTAAGTCAGCAATGAAAAACTGAAAATTTACTAAAAACGGGAGTAAGAAATTTCTAAAATTCCTCGTTTAAGAACACTTGGTCATGTTCTTGTTTTCCAGTGTCAATTGGTCCATTATCAGACTACATGTTGTTCCCACCTGTGACCTAGGCTTAACCCTTCAGTATATTCCATACCAAGGGAAAATGAACTGTAAAACAATGCGAACAGAAAAGGTTCAACAGGCCCTATTTTCAATAAATCATTCAATGTTAGCATCAAAAAATCTGTTTACTTTCAGAATCAGTCGTAAAAATTTACAGCCGGTAACACCGCACCAGTTAGAAATTTACCAAAGAACTATATAAAAAAAAACATATAAAACATATCTAATCTGCTTACTTCTTTTTCTTGGAAAATGCATTTCTTGATTTCTTGGGTGATCCATCTTCGGTAAAAAGATAGTCGTACTTCTCCAAAACTCTTTCTTTTTCTTTAAGCCTGCCTAAAAGTTCGTATGCATTTGCCACTCTCAGCACTATTGATTTCTCTGGAGGTTTACGATCATACGCTTCCAGCCCCTCAAAAAGCTATCAAACACAAGTATGATCAGGCAGGTTAGTCAAAAGTTAGTCTATATGGCAATTTAATAGGAAAAGAATATATTAGAGAAGGCCCAAAATCAGCTTATAACAGTGAACTAAGTTCAATAACAGTACCAACGTCTTAAAATTGGACTTGATAATGTCAGACAACTGAAAATGTTCATATTCAGTACCCTCAGAAAGCATTAGACTTTACAGAAGAAGCAAAGGCCTACCTTGACAAGTTTCTCCAACATGTTGTTCCGATAGTATATAGATATCATACTTTTACAAAACTGCCAAGGAACTGAATGCAAATCTATGCCAATTTTCTTCTCCCAAAATGCATCTGCTTCATCTGCCCTGTTGTCCATATCTAAAGCTTTTATTAGCTGCCTATATGTACCCATTGTGGTTCCCTGTCCCTTGCTTAGCATCCATTTAATAACCTAGAAGAGAGAAGCGAGAACCATGACTACTGGCGAAAGGGAAAAAAAAAAAAAGACAGAATAAGAAACAAAGGGAAAATATTATACCTTCTTCCCAGTATTATACAAATGAAAACAAAGACATCTTCAGTATTTATGGAAGATATGAAGGATAATCATTTCATCCAACTTCCCAAGCTACCAAAGGGAATTCTAGACGACAGGGGCCATTCCAAAAACTTAATGCATGAGAATGAGCCAAGCTCAAAAAACTCAATGACTAAAAACTAATAATAATCTGAATAAACCAATCCCAAACTCTCGTGCTTCAAATAAATGGTTCAAGAGAAGGGAGGAAGCCTCACAGAAAACATTCAACCTTATAATTTGTTATTAGAAATTCAAAACTGATAACAACTCTGATGCAAAAAAAACAGGAAAAGGGACAAATTAGAGCCTTTACTTATTTCATAACTTGTTTGCTTGGGAGAAAATGTATAGAGAAAATGTATACAAAAAAGTGTATGCTCTCTTGTCCAGAGTTGTTCAGGTTCTTTTCCCTCCCCCGCCCTGTTTTTCTATTATGGAAAAGATCAGCACACCCACACACACAAAGCAGTGAGGAAGAGAGAGAATCACTCCTACCTGCACAACTTTATGCCACTCTTCCTCCTTCTCAAGAGCAAGCAACACCCTTTTAAGTGAGGCTATGGGAAAGTTTTGCTCCCATGCAACCCAGGCATCAAGAGCACCATAAACAGCCTCCTTATTGTCCAGTCTGTCCCTGAGATCGAGTAGCTGCAAAGTTGGGGTTATCTAAACAATTTCTCCAGAGAGGACGTGCAAGAGGGTGGGGGAAAAAAAAAAAAAAAAAAAAAAAATAGTAACAATAGTAATCATGCTTGATGTGAGAAAAAGAGACATAAAAATCAGGATAGCATTATAGCAAGAAGAGGATAATTGATGATCATGAGGCTTTAATCTAACTAAAAAGCAAGAATTAATTAATGCAAACCTTTAAATCACATAAGACCAAAGTAAAATGTAGTGGTGTACAAAGTCAAAATAGTTAACAAAATTTTATCGAACTCAACTGAGATGTGAAAAAGAAGGAAGTGCTTAATGTTTATATGCTTACTGTCTTGACAAGAAATTCGCTCTTCTCCTTCTTCGAAACATGCCTTGAGATTTCCAACTTCCGTACATCTTGGGAATTTTCCTCTTGACAGTCACCAGGGGCACGGATGTTGCTGCGTTGATCCTAAAACGTGTATGTTAAGACCAAACAGTCAAATGAAATCCGTTGAGCTTCATCAGAAAGAATGCAAAACCGCTATCAAATGATTCTAAACCACAGAAGCATGTCATGCCCACAAGAAAAAAAAAAAAAAAAAAAAATACAACAACAGAGAAAACTCTACATATATGACAGAATAAGAAACGAACCAGGAATGAAAGTACAGCTTTTATATATATATATATATATATTTGGGGTTTTTATAAACCTTCGAGGATTAACATCCTGAAATGAAGTACAGCTATTTCACCACATCCAAGGAATGCAAGAATTCAAATTAAACAAAACGCTATACCATAATCACACAAAATTAAGAATACTTATGCGCAAGCAATTTGATAGTTCCAAGATACCTCCAACGATGCTGTGCTTAAGTTGGATATATGAGCTTGCCCCATTCCACTACAGCTAGAATTGAAATTTCGGACCCTCCTTACTCCAAACCCAGTTAATCTGCGAATCTGTTAAAAAAATTAATAAGTCACAGAAATTCGTAAAATGTCACCACAAGAGCTCATTTGCATTATGAACAGGAATTTTATATGTATATATATATATATACATACGCACACACAAAGAGAGAGACCCCATTAACTCGAATTGCATTTAGAGCAAAATAGAGAGAAAGTAGGAACTCACAAGATACGACATGGCGGTTGACCTGTACATGGCACTGAACTGAGTCCTTACGCCGGCTGAAGCTATAGGCAGGGTTTGTCTAAAGCCCCGCTTTAGGCCGAGGCCCAATAATTTTTTACCCATTTTTAGTTTTTAGTGTTTTTTTTTCCCCCCTTGAAATTAGCTCTTAAAATTAAGGCTTTAACTAAATAGTAAATAGTAATAAGTGGAAAAAAATCGAAAATTGGAACAATAACACTTATTATACTTTATTGTTTAAACATTTTCAATTTTCATATTTCAAAAAATCAAGCAGAATATTTTCTTTCAAATTTTAATAAGAATAGAATTATCTCATTACGCATTTGCATATTTCCACCATTGAAATTTTAAGAGTGAATTATCACAACTATTTCATATACACCATATCAGTTGCTTAAAAAATTGGAGAGGATTAAGATTTTATTTTCCTTTTACATTAGCGTTTATTTTTTTCTAGAATCTTCAAACTGCCTCTTTTTTTTCTTTACTTGAATGTAAATATCTATTTATTTTCAATTTTACAGTACGTTTTGACCAAAAAAATGAAAAATAAAAAGAAAAAAATACTTCTTTTTTTCTCACAAGCTCTTTCTTATAATTCCTATTTTTTCAAAGTTTTTAGTCAAAGTAAAAATAAAAAATAAAGATAAAAAGCCACCAAATAAGTTAAATATAAAGAAACTATTTAATTAGAATTGCTTATTTATTTAGCCATAAGATGATTTTCAAATTCTACCTTTCTATCTTACATATTTTTTCATTATTCACCGATTAATATTGACGTTTAAATAAGATAATAGTTATTTTTCATTACTATTGTCTTATACTGAGTTTTTTTTTATAATTAGAACAAAAATATCTAATAAAAAAATATCTATCCAAATATAACAAATTTAATTAAAAAAAAAAAGACAGATTGACCATTAAAGTTTGATTTAATTACAAAATGGAGCTATTAAAAGTTTTATAAGTCAAATAACTCAACATGTTTTAATGAAATAGGGAACATGTTGTTGTTGTTGTTTATTTTTTTGTTTTTCTCTTCAATTTTTAATAAACATTCTATAAGGCGACTCGCCTTTTGAAACCTAAGACTTCCATTATATAAATATATATATATATATATATAGTTTAATTTGCTCTAATTGAAGATAAATAATTAAATCTTAGTTATATGTGATATCATGAATACTTTAATTTTTGTTCTTTGTCCAGTACTTATTACACTATTTGTTATAAGTATATTAGATTTATTAGCTTGTTTATAGTCCTATATTGGCTAAAAATAAATAAATTTAGACCTTTAAGATCTAATATAAAGCATTAATCATATTTTCGACTATGCCTCATTTTCAGTTGAGTCGACCTTTAAACTAATTTTGACTGATTGACCTTTAAACTAATTTTGACTGATTGTGAAGAGTCTGAACTAAATGAGAGGAAAAGCCAAGTTTCAAAGAAAATAAATAATACCCTTTGTTATTTTTCGACTACAAATGAAACAAGCTTTTGACAAAGTTGGTAATTCCAGTTATACCTAAAGCTATAAAAATATTGGAAGCTAGAAAATACTGGCATAAACATCCCTCATTAAAAAATTGGGGAGGGAGGAAATCACCGATGCGTGAATGAAAATCACTAATATTAAAAGCCAATTACGTATAGCTGTATTGTTTGGAGATTATCTGATTTCGAAATAACTGGGATGTAAAGCTATAATCTGAAGTTTTTTGGCTTCTTCAAACTACTTGAAAAATTGTTAGATTTTGTGCCAATCATTTTTGAAATTTTTTGCCAAATAGTTTAATTCTAAAAGCTACTGAGCAACAGAGTTAGATCATGATACATATAATAAAAAGTAAGTTTACTAAACACCAGTCAATACATAAACTATTCTATAATCAAAATCAGGAACTCAAACAATTATCTCAAACTAGCCCTAAGTACATTTTAATGTACCCAAAACATTATCATGGCTTTCAATTGCAACTTATATTAAAGTTTTATGTTTGAAAATTATGTCACAAAATAGGTGCAAAATCGTGATTCTAAACAATACATTTTCCTAAAATTATGTACTCTAGAGTTAACATTCTCAAGTCCTATTTCATCTCATCGGCCCAATTGTTTGCAGCTTTCAAGTTAGTAAATATCTAAAAAAAAAACTTTAAGTAAAACTTTAACATAATAAAATTGTCCAAATATAAAATATTTACACTCAACATTATATGGTATATCATTCGTTAAAAAAAGATAACATAATCTCAAATATTTAAAACTTAAACAATATTATTTATATGATTATATTATTAAGATCTTTTTTTTCCTTAAAAAAGTTCAAGTTGAAATTATTGAATTATTATTAAATTAGTTAATTACATATGTAACTTATAAATATATATATATATATGTGTGTGTGTGTGTGAGGAGAATTTTGTACAGAGTCTCGCTAAATATTATAAAGAGAATCATATCTTCGTCTCATATGCTTACACCACGGTAAAAACCTGCCTCATTGAGATCTCTAATTCGGTGCTAATAAACAAATGCATATTCATTTTACAATAATTTTCTCATTCCTTTTCGACGACTATTTTTGTTTATTCCATTGTAAGTTTCTGCTTAAAATAATTTCTTATTAAACTTTTTTTTTTTTTTGAAGTTTACAAAAAAAGAATCAAATAAAGTCTTCGCTTCAGAAATATTTGGACACTTAAAGATAGTGGATATGAAACTTAAATTAGTTGGCTGGCTATATGAATGAGAGTGATTATCACCCTACCCAAATTAGAAGCCACTAATAAATGTCCACGGCCATGCTTCTACATTGTATTACTCCAAACAAACTAGTAAACTAATTACAGTGTTATCACCAAAAATGTATACTCAACAGTGACTTTCATAATATATACTATCATTAACATAATCAATACAAAGGTGACCGTTGAGGAACACCCTTCCGGCGGTTCCCACCGACGGCAACATCGGCCGCCGGCAAACACCTCGCCGGGCGGTACATAACATGAGGCCCATAATTAACACTGCTACGCTTCTTCTTGACAAGCACTACACTCTTCCAACTCTCTCCACTACTAACAACACCTTCACCTGAACTAGTAGTACTGAGGGTTGACCCGGATAGTAAAACGGGCGGGTCAAGTACCGACTTGGGGGTCATTCGGATTCGATCAACTTCAAGCTCCGGGAAGCTCTGTCTATATGCTCTATTGGGCAGCTTAAGAAAACCACAGCCGTGGACCAGTTTTCTCCGTTCCTTTGTTCCTTTTTTCAGGACCATGAGGTGATGGACCTGTAATTAGTCTATAATAATTAGTCTCTAAAAAAGCCCAAAAGAGAGAAGCCCAGATGGTGAAATTTGGTGTAGTGAGAGGAAAAAAACAAAACCTTGCACGAGAGAGAGCAGAAGAGAAATGGGTCTTGTAGGCTTCGGTCACATTTGATGCAGAAATTTCCTGAAGCTCTAAATGGACGAGACAATGGCCTTGGGTTCAAAAACACAACTTTGGCACTGTTTATTGTGTACGACTATTCAATTTTATACACAATAATTAGCTCAAGTATATGTATTGGTTGAAGTAGTTTTGGACTAAATGTGTAGAGAAATTTTTTGAGCTACTTACTTGTACAGAGGAACAGTCAATTAACTTCTGAGCATCACTTAAGCGTATAACATCATGATACACATACCTTCTTATCTGTTAAAAACCACAAAATTTGAAGAAAAGAAAAAAATATGGCTGTTTATGTTTTACTATCATTATAGATTAAAAACAAAGTGCTGCATAAATTTGAGGAATTAAGAAGAACCTGTAAAAGGGAGTGAAGATGGTGAGAAGGCAAGCAGTGTGAACATATGCTAGTGCAACAATCCAAACAGAAGATGTTCTTTTCATTTTTCTTAGTACACTCATGGACATTACAAGGAGTGAAAAACTTCTCCCCTAAAAGAAATTCAAGCCACTGGGGAATAGAAACCACACCAACCTGCGCAAAAATTAAAAATATTACAATTAAAGTAACTCAAAAAAATAATAATAATAATAATAATAAGTGGGAAAGTCTAAAATTCAACTCAGAGATAAGTGGTTCACCATTTCTTTTTTCCTTTAAATTTGCTAGTTCTTTGGTACAAAAGAAAAGAGTGGAGGATGTTGGGGTTGTCAGGGATTATGAAGACAAAGAAGAGAGTGGAGCCATCAATCACCTAAGGGCTAAAGAGTTAGAGAGAGAAACAGAAAGAGGAAGAGAGGCCAGTGGGGAATGGGGAAGAAGAGGGAAAGGGTGGTCTGATACAACTGGTATTACTGTTGTTCCCAATGAAGCACAAAAAAGAGAGAGAGTTAGTAGAGAGCGAAGTTGGTGGCCTTAATTTAAAACACAGGCACATAACAATACTACATTAACCTTTACATGCATTACCAATAACTATAGATGCTGGTTTGGAATTTCAATTTAAAGCCTCTATCAACATATGAACACGTCAAAATCAAATCTTTTTCTCAGATTTAGACCCCTATTATATATCCTACTCCCCCCAAAAGACCCCCACATAATAAAGCCTTACTCTCTTTTTAGCTGTTTCCATCTTCTCGAGTCTCAACCATATCTCTCTCTCTTTCTCTAACACACACACACACACACACACACGCGCGACAGATGAGATATAAGAATGTGTATTGAGACGAGGACCATAATCTTTGGTGTCTGTTTTGGTATTAAATCTCGGGAGTAATGAGCAGTAAAAGCAAAACAGGGAAAGGAGGTGCTTGAGGGCTGAGGCTGCTCAAAACTTGTTTGTGTTATTATTATAACCAGGATAACTGAAAAAAATTAAAAAAAAAAAAAAGAGAGATTTTTAATATGCTGTAATTTAAATTTTGAAGTTTAAATTCTGTAAAATAATATCTGAGGTTAAGAATTTAGAAAAATTAATAATTTTTTGAATAATTTTAATTTATAAAATATAATAATAATTAAATAATATAAATTAATATAATTTTAATGGACGATCGTTCTTAAAATAGTCAAAGAAAAATCTGTCTAAAATATTAGCTTTTAAAAATTGTTAGTCGATTTGAAACAACCTTTAGAGATCAAATTACGTGAATCTCAAATTTCATAATATTATCGTGCAAATATCCCTTATAATAATTTATTGTCTTTCGTAAAGTTCCGTATTTCAAAACCGGAATTACGGCAAAATACTGGTTTGTAATAATAGCTAAGCTTTAGTAGCCGCAGACCTATATGATTTGTCTTTCTTGGGCAAACCCCTCCATCACTCTAGCTAGTCCTTTGCTTTTGCCAAGAAAATGATTTTTATTTTCTTTAGCTGTAACGAAACGAAGTATATAGAAACTAGTCCAATCTATAATAACACATTATTTGTTTTCATTGATGAATAGATATTTTAGAAAATAGTTCGACGACAAAAGGTGTTCGATATGCGTAAATTAATTGTAAACATGGAGTATGGTAGATTTAAATAACACAAATATTAATGGCATGGAAGTTTCACAATTGTTGCATCACATGGAAGATTTTTATACGTAGAACTTGTCTCATATGTCCTAGCTTTGATGATAGATGTTCTTTTGGACCAATTTCTTGAAGGACTATGCTAGCAACAGTAGCGCATGTGACTACTGTTATATCACAACCTTTATTACTATTATTGAAAATAAATAACTTGCAAAATGAATCGCTTTCATTATGATATATCCGGATCTAGAAGCATAAAGTTACTTACTCATCATAAACTCTCCATAAATTGAAAGGATAAAAATGTTCCCAAAGATAGGCATGTAATTATATAAAGCTTTACCCTCATGAATCATGATATATAAATTATTGTCTACTTTTAGAGAGTTAACCTTTGAATTCTACCCGGTTGGTGGTTTGGTTGGTTCCTTGTTTAGCTAATTGGTTTTTTTGTTTTGGTGTCTGTACTCTATAGCTTCGTTTTCTCATGTCAATGAAGTCTTCTTGAATAAATGATTAAAAAAACAAAAATAACTATGTGAGCCTTCATGCAACATAGCCTTGTATAGAAAGTTGCAACGATATTTATGTGCGTGTATAAGTTTAGTTTTTTTCAGCATTATTCGAAGTGGATAATCCTTAAAGAAATTGTATTTGTTGGGCCTAATGTCATCCATCTCGGTTTCAGAAAGGGCCGTTATTTTTAGGCCATGAGAAACTCTGATATCATTTTAGGTGGCAAATTTTTAAGAGAAATTGACATTTAATACCCGTTTTTAAAACTTATTTTCATACATACCTGTTTTTAATTTTCTTCCAAAAATAATCATTTTATGGCCCACATTTCATATATAAAATACTAGTAGTCCACATTTATAATGTAAATTTTATCTATGAGGCACATATTTCATGTGTAAAATATGAATAGATTGTAAATATTTACTATAGTTTATATTTTTCATTATAAATTTGACTTATGGTATGTATTTTAAAATGTGTGTCAATTATAGTTAATATTTTTCATTATAAATTTGACTTATAGTATGCATTTTAAAATGTGTGTCAATTATAGTTTATATTTTTCATTATAAATTTGACTTATGGTATGCATTTTAAAATTTGTGTCAATTTTTAGTATAATTTTTATTTAGAAAATATAAATTATGATATACATTTCATGCATTAAATATATATATTGTGGTCTATATTTCATATGTAAAATAGTGGTGATCTATATTTTTTCAAAAATGGGCATAAAATGAGGATTTATGAAATAAAAATAACAAACATGTATTTATAGAAATATAGTTTTCAAAATGGGTATTTATGAACTCTTAAAAAAAATTAGATATGTTTAGAAAAATACAACTTTTAAAATTGATTTCAAAACGTACTATTTTTACCACTTGAGGGGTACATGGTACGAGGTAAACAACTAGGTTACTTTAAATAACCTAGTGCTTATCTCAAGAAATTTTGAAAAATACTAATTTTGAAAAGGAAAGTATTATTTTTCTAAATATATTTTAATATGATGTTTTAATAAATTGAAATTTTAAGAAAAGTAATCTCTAGATATCCGGATATTTTTCAAAAACAGTTTGACCATCGGGGATTTTTCACTTTTTTTGGATTCTGGGCATGCATTTTGGTAAAGCCCATTTCGGCTATTGCTCCGATGATAGATGGACCTATGAGTTTTTTTTGAGCCCAAATGACAATTTTATAACTACTTTTGAGAATGATTTTCTTTGGACTAGTTATAACGGTTGTGACGAGCGACCAGAATTATTTTGTAGAGAGAATTAGGCGGAAGTCCCTTTTTTTAAAATTAGTTTAAGTAAGGATTCATATTTTAAAGTTATATCTAAATATCTATTTTTTTTTTAATTTTAGTCGTGGAATATATTGTATTTTTATTTTTATATTTAACTATTTTGAACTGATTATATTCTAAGTTCTGACCAAAAAAATAGTCAGATAATCAGCCCTTGTTCTTAACTACTAATCATAAGTGGTCACAAAAGATCATAATTTTTTTTATTGATCCTAAAAATAGTCATAAAAGAAATATCATTTTGGCCCAAATTACACCTCATGTCCAAATCCCTCATGCCGTACATCCTTACCAAAAGCCTCGACATATAAATCAACCAAAAGTACATGGAGCTTTTAAGGATAGCAACTTCCTCTGTTTATTTTTTGCAATTTATTTTACCCAATGTCTCTCTCTTTTTTTTTTTCTTTCTTTTTTTTTCCCTTCTTTTACGGTAAACAATTGAATACATCAATTTTTACACTGGTATCAATATCAATTGTCCACTTTGTACATTGAGTATATCGGGTTTTCATACAGAGTGAATCAGTACACTGGCTTTATCAATTGGTATACTAGTCATGTTGTTGTTACGGTGTTTGAAAAATGGGAGGGAAAAAATTGAGATACAAAAAATTTATCTGTGGTGTGATAATATTTTTAATCACCTAATTTGAAATAGTGTGATCTTATTTTAAAATAACGTCCCGTTTACAATATTTATGTAAGAGTTTGTGGTCCTTAATTATTCAAAATACAAACATGTTAAGAATACCCAAAATTTGGCTATTTTACTAAAAAGCCCCTTAAATGTTTGGAATACTAATAGTTTTATACTAAAATTATTCTTCACCATTATTGGATTAAAACTGTTGTAAATCTTAATTATAATAAGGAAAAGAAAAATTAAATGTCAAAAAAAAAAAAAAGACCAGCAAGTGACTTCCAACCTAATTTCCTTTAAAAGTAGCGGAATGGTTTGGGTAAGTTGTTTAAATTATTGGATAAGATCATAATTTACATAAACATGACTTTTTCTTCCCCCTCCCAGATGACTTTTTTATTATTACTTTTTCACTACGACAGTAAGTTACACTGTGATAGCAATAGTAATAAATTACGGATCCTAAAAAATTCATACTGAAAAGTAGTTTTGAAAAATAGGGAGATTCATAAGAGAGGTAAAATCTCTCCTATTCACAGGAGCGTTTTTTAAATCATTGGATGAAAATAAATGGTGATCAAACAAATGAGTGTAGGAACAAATTAATACAACACAATATACTGAAGAAAAACTCAAACTTAAAATGAAAAAACATCTCTTTTCTCTATCATCTACTACTATGCGACCTCAATTTTCGAGTGCTGCTTCATTAGAAATGATACAATAGAAAGTCCAAAGCTTACAAAAGCAACACTATTGGGTCTTTTCTAGAGAAGGGTCCCATTGGAAAAATTAAGATTTAAGAACTTGACACGATACTTTGATCACTATGAAGGAAAAAAAATAAAAAATAAAGAAAGCTGAAATTTGGAAGTTGAAAAATCCATCTGTTTAAGAAGAAAATTATAATTGAGATTTGTAGTCATTCATTTCATTGCAATTATGCAATAAATAGTTCTTGAACTCTTGATAAAAAAAATGGGCTTCCATCTACTAATCATATTCCTGCAATTTCTTTTTCAAGGGAAATTCTTTTAACTCTGATGGCTTTGAACAAATTAACAAAATAAAATAATGGGCATGATTTTTATTTTTTTTTCAAGGTATGAGTCCGAAGTTATTGAGAAAATAGTTTTAAAAATTACGCATAAATTGAATAGTACATCCTCAAGGGTGGATGGAGACTAAGATGGAATTAATTTCAAAGACATGTTTTGCATTTTTAAGAAAATTTATTTGGTGAAAATGGAGGGTTGATGGAAGAGAGAGTGGATAAAACAAAATGGAGTTAATAAGGACAAAAACCAATTTGAATAATGATTAATTAATTATTTAGATTTGTGGAAGGCAATTGAGAAGAGAAAAGAAATAGTAGATGGCCATGGCCATTTCTGAGAAAAGCTTCTTCAGGTGGTGGAGAAGGAGAAGATAAAGAGTGTATAATGGTGTTGGATATATTTCGGTGTAGTTGTTATGCTCTAAGATCACTACTTTTATAATTGTTGGATTAAATCAAATAACTCAAACAGTCTTCCTACTTGTAGGAAGAATTTTACCTTTCTACACTAGAATTTTTCCTGAAAAATATTATCTGGCCTCAAAATGAGGTCAATTTATAGATCAAACGATTCAAATAGTCCTCTTAAAGTCTTTATACCACAAAAGGTAGTTAGAAGATGCAAAGAAAAGAAAGGGAAAATAAAGTTCCCTCTCGAGAAGAGTAGGCCAACTAACTATTGAATATCTAATTTATATACATTGCGTGCACAATTGTTCGTTTTTTGTCGAAGAAAAAAAAATAATAAATAAATAAAGAGAGACAACATTTCAATCTTGATTAGATCTCTACTTTGGTTATATAAGTTATCGACTTAGACACATAGTTTAGTTTACAAATTTCTCATAATGCCCGTTGGCATATGCTGGCAAAAGATAATGACAAATTAAATGAAAAAAAAAAAGTAATTATTAGTTCCAATAAATGGAGCTCATGGACCATTTAATGTTTACTTATCAAATATGAGTTTTACATTCGTCTCAAATGAATTCAAATATAATTAAAAACAAAAGTTGACAATCGTCTAAAGAGCTAATCTCACATTAATTGGGCAAAACAAACTTCCCTATGTCTAGCTTTACTAAGAAATCATATCTTTTTTTTTTTTTTTTTGTTAATTAAGATGACAAAATTATTTACTATAAATTAGTATGAGATCCTGATCACGTATTAGGAAAGAAAAATTTTAATTTCCATGCACACAATGATATATCCTCATCAAAATATACATTTATATAGGCGGATTAATGTTTAGCAATGACAAAAATATCGGCTTCAATAAAAATATCAAAGAAAATATCGATATCAATGAAAATTTCAGAAAAAAATAACCAAAAGTTTATATAATACAATAAAAAATTAAAAGAAAGCTTAGTTTAATTTAAAATCACAAAAAATACTATACTTCTTGGAAATGCATGTATGTATTACATTAATGGATTGTCAAATTAAAATTAAAATAAAAGAAATAGACACAGTTAATAGTGATAAAACATGAAAAATAACATTTCAAAAAAGAAAAAGAGAATGAAAAAAAAGTTATATATAATATAATTTATGTAAAGTTAAAAAAAATATTCATAATTAAAAATACGTTGAAATATATTTATATCTTGTGTATAAAGAGTGTAAAAAAATTGTAATTTGTTAAAAAATAATCCAACAAAAAGAAAAAATCCGTTAACTTCCTAATTTTTTTTTTCAAATTCCAAAATTTCTTATAATTTTTGAAAAATTACACTGCAAATTTCCGAAATTGATATTTTTACCGATAATTCTTCAAAATTTTCCCAAAAATTTGTTATCCGTAAAAGATATTTAGGTACCCACAATTTTCCGAAATTTCGGCTCTGGATCTTTAGTCTTTATTAATCATATGCAAAGTGTTCAGTGTTTTGCAAAGAGGAAAAATGTAATTAAATCTTGGTGGCTGATTCTTTGCCCCTTCCTCATATGTCCATGGAAGGCAACTTGAGATTAAATAGCAAAAAATGATGCAGCCTTTTCTGTGTATCTTAACTAATGTGTTATCTTCTATTTTCAGTAAGTCGGAACCATAGAAACCTACTACTATGGCAGAATGTATACTAGGAGTAGGAGGAGGACAAACCAAACGCACAAACCTACTTATGGCAGCTGCCTCAAATTAAAATGTAACTTGAGAAGCAATTAAACCCACAAACATATATAGTATAACTATCAAAATTACAAGTGTAAGTTTGACGCATATTGATTTGGTATTAATTAACACATAACGATGACACGATTAAGTTATACTCTGTATTTATCACATCTCAGGTATATTTCAATTCATCTCATAGGAAAAAGTTTAATAAAAATATTATGTAGTGAAAACACTTGGAAGAGAAGACTTAATGGTATTAATGCATGCACTTTTTCTAAAATATCAATAACATATCTTAAACATGTCAAAATTAAATTAATAGCATGTAAATATGATAGTTGAATAACATTTTCTATCAATAAAAATATATATATATTTTCTCTTATCCAATCTCAATTTCCCATTTCTTGTTTAGGAAGAACTTTCGCTATCTATGTGAAATAATAATAAATAAAAAAAAAGTCCAAAAAAGCCCACAAACGAAACTTTAATTACTTAGTAGTATAATGGCATTTGTAGCTAAACGTACTTGTAAATTTGTAGTAAAAAGGAAAATAGTTGTCTCAAAAAAAAGTTCCAAGAGACAAATGTTAAGAAACTAAAAATTAATCTTTTTAGGTGTAGTGTGGTGTTTGCTTTCAAATTTTTTCATGATATGTATCACGAAATGAACATGGATAATTTATTTATAATGGAAGTGCAATGTAATGGAGATGAACTATTTTGATCACAGTTGAAAATGTAGATCTAAAGCAAGCACATCGGCCCTAAAATCTCTTTTATTCGTGATTAAGAGTCCGGTGATAATATGATAATGAGGAGGTCAGAACTCGCGATACAGTTTCGGAGTCTCTAACCTTTTCTTCTTCTGCTTTGCACAACTCTCCCACTTTAAATCTACTTTAACCTGAGAATCATAACCAAGATCCATGATTATGTCAATCTCCTTCACGTTTGGGTCCCTAAGTACTACTACTACTAGTCTCATTCATTTTGTTTTTATTTTTGGTTACTACACTATCTGGGTAAATTTAAATACATGACATGACACTATGGGCTATTTTTTTTTTTTTTTTTTTCCAAAAAAATTATTACAAGCCTTGGGCTTTAAACAAAATGCAAATGTTGTAAAGCCTAATACCCATTACAATGTGAAAAGCTTCACCAAGAGTGTTTTGCCACGTAACCTAACAATTAAAAACCAAAAGTCTATAAACGCCATCGGTTTTGGCTATGTGTCAAAGCTTCTGCCATTACCATCTCAATCTCAGCAGTTGCCCACTTGGATTCGGTAAAAAAAAAAAAAAAAATGAAAAAGGAAAAAATAAAATAAAATAATAATCAAATCTTGGGAATAGGGAAGCATTGCATGACTTTTCCCACCTGGACCTCTGCTTAATGACATACATTAACACACAGGGAAAGTGAAGAGTAGTTTTGAGAGATTGAAAACTTAGAACATTGGAGTCTCCTCAAATTGGGTTCGGCATAATCGCCCCCACCTCTGTGTCTAGCCTTGTACCCTCCGAAAACCTTGACAAAAAGTCTTCCAGATCCATTCTTCTCTAATGGGCTTTACATATTACTCTTCTTACATTCTTCTATTTCATTATCTAAGCTAAATAAAGATCTTCTCTCTTTCACTCTCTCTGACTCTTGACACTTTGTTTTTCTTTTTGGGTCCTTCTTCTATTGGGTTTTACTGGGGTTTTAAATGGCCAATGCATCTGGGTTCTTTACTGCTCCTTCTGTTCCGAGCCTTAGGAGGATGATTCAGCCTTCAATAGGCATTTACCGATCTGGGTTTTGCTCTTCGTATGGAATCCCCAAAAGGGTATTCTGTTCTAGCACCATTGAAGGTGCAGAGAAGTTTGCTTCTGGACTCTCCCCTTCTGAATCTCGAGTTCCCAGGTGAGTTTCATTTCTGATTTCTTTCATGCTTTGAGCAATTTGAGCTCACTTCTTCTCCTTCGTCCATTTCTTATAAAAATGGGATATAAATGCAAATTGAGTTTTTTTAAGAAGTTGTTTATGTTGGCGAAGAATGTTATCAAATGAGTGTTGAACATTGTTTCGAGGGTACCCTTTGGCGTTTACTTTAGGATCTCCATTTAGAACCTTTACCTGACTAATGATTTTGTCAACAAGGTGTTTGTTTTGTGGAAACAAGCAGCTCTTTTTGGTATCGATGTAGGTGTTTCCTCTATTATTTTTCTTATCTCGATTGTATCGACGATATTTTTGTGGGTTGCTCTTGCATGGGATTGATTGCATAAATTGATTTTGAGTTTGATTCTCAAAATTTAGAATATTTCTACTGAGAACGATAACTACGTTAGTTAAATGAGATTGAATGGCTTGTTAATTGTACAAGAGGATAAACTTCGTTTCTTTCTTAAGTTAGCTTGCACTTTGCCTATATCTGTCTACACTTGTCAAGAGCTTTGCAAATGTATTTTGAAGTTGATGATTAACTGGACGTTGTAATTGGGAGCTTCGTAATAGTTATTGAGTCAAAGAAACAGTCAGTTGGATAAAAATCAAATTCCAGGATGGGTTAATCAGTGATGAACTTTGCTGATTGTGAGAGATTTAATTCAGAGGAAAATTTGATTTTGATTCCATTTCAGGAGGAAAATTTTACCCTTTGGTAAATGGAACTGAGTCGAACTCATAAGTTCTCTTCTTGTCGGGCTACTTGATGGCAATTGCCAAGTCCTGGTTTAATGATTTTTAGTTATATAACATAACATATAGTTGAAAAGAGAGAAGAATTTGGTCTTATTTGAGATTGATCTGTTGCTAATTTGTTGAAGCTTTGAATATGCGTAAACAGTAGTTTGGATATGGCTTGGTCCAGATGGCAGGGCTATTTTTTATCCTATTATTTTGTATGCTAAGAGCTAATTATTCTCTTTCTAGCGCTGAGACTTACTATCTGAATTGTATGGTTGTTCATTCAAAATCTCATCTTTCTGAGTCAAAATATATTTCCTAGATAATTTTACTGGGAGTGCTGGAATTTTTCAAAATTTAATCTTTTTGATTCAAGTTTAACATACATGTCTAGAATATTAGACTGGTAGTGCGGTGGTAACTGTTATGCATACCTGGCCTGATGCCTGACGTTGAAAATGGCTGCCTGAGTGCTCTGCATTCACTTGTTCTTTTCCCTTGATAAATATTTTATTTTCACAGGCTTGTCAGTAAAGGCTGCAAGTTAGTAGGATGTGGCTCAGCAGTTCCAACCCTTAAGATTTCCAATGACGATCTTGCAAAAATAGTTGAGACTTCTGATGAATGGATATCTGTTCGTACTGGTATTCATAATCGACGAGTCCTTTCAGGTCAGTTCACTCTAGAAGTAATTCCCAACTACCATAAGTTCGATGTCACTCTGTCTGAGGTGGCTTTGTTGCTTGCCTTTAGTGAGCACTGAGCATCTTGCTGAGTTTGAGTCTAGGATGATTTATGATTGTTTCCAGGTGTCTCCTGTTTGGCACATTATGAAAATTTGGAGACCCATTTTTTTCTTTCTGAAATTGCATCCTAAATAATATAAAACAGTGGATAGTGTTTTCTTTTTTTCTAATCTTGTTACTGCTTTTACAGGCAAAGATAGCTTAACTGCTTTATCTGTAGAGGCAGCAAGGAAAGCACTTGAGATGGCACAGGTTGATCCTGATGATGTGGACCTAGTCTTGATGTGTACATCCACCCCAGAGGATCTATTTGGCAGTGCTCCTCAGGTATATGATTGTAGACATATTACAGAATTGGAGATTGGGGTTCCATCTGCATACTGAATATGTATTAAGTTTATTGTTGTACTGCACGTCTGAATGGTTCTAGAAAAATGGAAGCTGGTATGTGCTGCGAAGTGTCATAGGATGCGAACAAGTGGTTTTTGCAATAGGAATAACGTCTTGTATGCCTTCCCAAGTTTTTAGTTGTGCAGTCTAATTTTCTTGTCCTTCTATCTACAGTCACACATGCTGTATGAAAAATATAAGAAGATAATTTACTGGTTCTTTGCATTTGATGCCATAGGATATTAACCAACTGGCCAAGAATTGCCGGTTTTGAGCTAAAAAGAGTGTCAGATATTTTTATTTACACTTTTAGTTGAGGATTATTAAGCTTTAAATTTTGGTAGCGCACTATCAATGCTATTGAGATTGTTTTGCCTTATTACTTAAGTTGCTTGGGAATATAACCATTCTCATACTGTTCCATGGCCTTAATATTTATTTTTCATTGGAACTCTCAGATCCAAAAGGCACTTGGCTGCAAAAGAAATCCTCTGGCTTATGATATTACAGCTGCCTGTAGTGGATTTGTTTTGGGTCTAGTTTCAGCTGCTTGTTACATCAGGGGTAAGACCTTTTTTTGCTTTTAGAAAGTCGATGCATCTTCTGTTTTCAAAACAATTGAGACTCCACATTTGCAAAAACAGGAGGTGGTTTTAACAATGTTCTGGTGATTGGTGCTGATGCTCTTTCTCGATACGTTGATTGGACTGACAGAGGAACCTGTATACTCTTTGGTGATGCTGCTGGTGCTGTATTAGTACAGGTCATTATCTCTCCCTAAGGTTATCAATGCTCGTACACATCTTACCATAAAACTGCAAAATCCTGAAATCACAGCAAAAATGATCAGACATTTTTTACGGGCCTGAAACTGTAGTAAATAATGGATAACAATCATACCTGTTGATCAGCTTGATATTGTCAAGTTGAGTAGATTGATGCTTGTTCACAAGCACCTATACCGAGCAAGACAGTCAGCTAGATCTAGGTGTAAACATCTGATTGAAGTTTATGTGAGCCACATTCATTTCGGGAAGGAAATTACGAGAGAAAAAGAAAATGATGTGCTTGAGAAAACCTAGGCTCCTTCAAAGGCTTATCTTCTCTTTTTGCTATGTTTCTTTTTCTCAATATCAACAGTCATCAGAAATTTTCAATACAGTTAAACTTTCAATTTGTTTAGCTATTTATTGAAACTTCTAGAAATGAATGTTATGAAGTATGAGTATACTTGCTCTGTGAGTTTGTTCTCGTTCTGAGATATGTGGGGTCACTGTTTCAAGAGTAGCATAAAATGATAACTATCCCGCATCATTTTATGGAAAGATCCAATAGCTGTAAAAATTGTCCTTATTTTTGTACTGAAATTGTCATGCAGGCCTGCAACAGTGAAGAAGATGGTATGTTTGGTTTTGACTTGCATAGTGATGGCGATGGCCAAAGGTACTACTTTGTCTCTCTCCTTGCTGCAAGCTTCGGCCATCTCAATCATTGCATGGCACACATTTTCTGATGTGTAATCGCTTGGTCTCTCCTCATGCAGGCATCTAAATGCGAGCATCAAAGAAACTGAAACAGATCATGCGTTCGGCACTAATGGTTCAGTGCTAGGCTTTCCTCCAAGACAGTCTTCCTATTCCTGCATTCAGATGAACGGGAAAGAGGTCTTTCGTTTTGCCGTCCGATGTGTTCCACAATCCATAGAGTCTGCTCTGCAGAAGGCCGGCGTCTCTATTTCAAGCATTGACTGGTTGCTGCTCCATCAGGTAATGAAAACTCTATGCGAGATTTTTCCTAGAATGCTGCGGAATACTCCGAAACAAGACTTCTTCCTGATTATAAGGGAGTTATAATAGAGGTCTTATGGTGCAGGCAAACCAGAGGATAATAGATGCTGTTGCTACTCGTTTAGAAGTCCCACAAGAAAGAGTCCTATCGAATTTGGCAAACTATGGCAACACAAGCGCTGCTTCCATCCCATTGGCATTGGATGAAGCTGTTCGAAGTGGGAAAGTGAAAGCAGGACAAACTATCGCGGCTGCAGGTTTTGGCGCTGGTCTCACATGGGGCTCTGCCATTGTTAGATGGGGATGATCAAACGAAACCACTCAACCCTCTGCCCCTCATAAAACATCAGAGTGAAAAAGAGAAATTTTCCTTTAAAACAGCAGTTGCGGTTTCTCGCTTCAAATTTCATGCGTATTATTACCTTGGCATGCGTCTTCTGCACCAGCTAGCCCTGTTTTGTTTGCTTGCCTTTTATTACTTCTTAGCTTTTGCTAAATTAAAATTGATTCTTTTTCTTTCCTTTCATCATAAAACAACATTTTGCATCCGGGTCATGCTTAGTATCGAATGAAATAAATAAACATATCATAAAGTTGCCCAAAAATGTTTGATTTACTTTTAGAGTAAGAAACATAAATCATAAACTAACATAAGTTACAAAGGAGAAAAAAATATTATATATTAAAATGTATAATTACAACAACAAAGTAAGAAAGGAATTCAGTTCACTGAGCTGAAACTTCTTCCAGTCTAGATTTAATCCTCCGAAGGGTACCTTCAACTGCAATATCAAATGCATCTTTCTTGGTTCTCAAACTCATTGAGCTCCCATGCTTCCTGTACACAACACTTGGTATAAACTCCATAAGTTTCTCTCTCAATCTCCTAACTTTAGCTCTAGGAATACTATTCAACACATCCAGAATTCTCAGCCCCTTGAACACCACTTCCTCCTTCGGAATTGTCACCGAGAATTCTTCGTAACGATCCTCCGGCAAGTGCCACGTGTACTGCGACTTCGCCGACTGGTCCTCGAAGAACACCGGAATGCACCCGGCGAGAATGCTGTCGAACGTGGACCGCCGAGTCGGAGTATCACCCGGCGGCTGAAGACAGAAGCTCGCCTGTAACATTGGCTTCATGAACAGAATTGGGTCGTGCTCGCAAATTCCACTAGAGCAATCTACAATGCTGCACAGACTCGAGTACTCGCCGCCGTAGAAGCCGTACCCGCCATCGCCACCGGTGAAGTTCCCGGCGGCGGTGGCGTTCTCGCACTCGTTCCTGATACTCCTACGGATATTGGGGGTCGCGGAGACGCCTCCTCCCCCGACGAAGAGCATCAGCGTGACCCGCCTCGACCGCCGCACCCGCTGGAGCCAGGCCTCGAGAAACGACAGGTTAGGGGGATGGAACGACGTCAGGTACGGCACCGCCTGCTCCTGCCACGGCCAGGCGCGCGACTCCACCGTCAAGGCGGTGACGTTAAAAAACTCGGGTAGCTCCAGAAACGAAGTCCCCCAAATCGGAGGGTCATTACTCGGCGGCTGCGAGAAATCCCACGCCGGACGAGCCATGACCAAGAAATGGTCATGACCCATGTGCCGCCTCCACGCTCCGGGCTCATCCCGCTGCAAGAATCGGAACAACTCGAGGCCGTGTTCGGCGCTGGAATTAACATCGGGGCCGTACAGGTACCGGAGAGAGTCGATTCCGGCGTAGTAAGGGAGGTAGACGGCGTCAGCGGCGGCGGGATCTGAGGTGAGACATGGGTATTCGAGCATCCGGCGATGGAAGACGAGTTCGAGCATTAAGGGGTCCGTTCTGTACCAGCTGTGGGAGCGGTTGTGAGTCTTCTGGCCCAGGCCATCGTTGGCCAGGTAGGGGCAGAAATCGCTCGAAAGTGGGAACTCGGAGCAATTGGCTAAGAGTTCGAGGTTGAACCGCGGTGGCAGCCGCCGGATGTGGATCCAACGGTCGGTGCAGTCAGATGGGTTCGGGTCCGATCCCAGTTGGTGAGGATGAGTGGAAAGTTTCTGACACAGAGCCAAATCTAGTAACAGTAAGAAAGAACACAATTGGGTACAAATGATAAAGAGAGTATCATATTTGCAGGCCATGAATGGAGAGGCCAGACCACAGAGACAGATAGAGATAGACTGATATTACAGAGAGAATTACAAAGAAGAAAAATAAATGATCTAGGGATGATGAGTGAGACTTATATGCTTCTTACTTTCTTTTGTTTTTTTTTAACCTTGTCTTTTTTTACAGTGTTGAAAAAATGAAATGACATTGTTGTCTATGTTTGTGTGTGGTGTTTGAGAGGAAGAGAAGTTTTACCACCTCTGTTACTAATATTATGTTCCATTTCCATGTTTTTGTGAGACAGAGAAGTATGCAGAGAGAGATTTGTGGAAGTAAAAAGGAAAGAATATGAAGAAATTAGTGGAAATTTAATGAAAGATGAGAGAAAGAGAGAGAGAGAGAGAGAGAGGAGAAGACCAAGAGGGGTCCACAGGTTTTCAAGTGTTTAATAACTGCATGGAGTTGTGTCCGTTTGACCCAGAAAATGTCGGTGGTGGTAAAAACAAATAGTACTATACTTCATTTTATTCAGTTTCCCACTTAATGCGGCGGCGTTTCCTACCTTTTAACTTATTTTAGTACTGCTGCACTCGTCTTATATGGGCTGCAGTTTTTTGTTTTTTTCGGTATCAGGGCCCATTGGGTGGGTGCTAATGAACAGGCAGACTACCTGAGTTTTGGGCTTTATTTATTGATCGGAGTAGTCTGACTTTACCTGGACTCGAGCAGTTTAGGCCCAGAGAAAAATTACATGTATACGGCTAACTTGGGCCTATATAGATTGTTTTTTTTTTTTAAATATATTTTTCTAAATATAATATTTTTAAGAGTGTTAAAAGACTCTTTATTATAGGTCAAGAATATAAAAAACTATTATTTAGGAAAAGCTTTTAATCATAGGTCAAAGATGTCCTCAGTAATCTTTGAAATATCATTCTTTTAAAAATTCACAAAAATATCATTTATTTCAAAATAGTCCTACCCATATACTTTTCCCAATTGAACCCAACTGGGAGTAATTTAGACCAAAATGACTTTTTTAAGAATATGGGGTGGGCATANTACTTCTAGTCAAGTCCATCTCCCTCGTTCTAAAGCACGTTAGAATGAAGGTGGTGAAGCAACTTCAAGAAGCAAAACTAGGTAAAAGTTGAACCATTTAGATTCAGTCAAACCTACACTAGCCAATCATCAATATCTGCATTCTTTCTTAAAGAGAGAAAAAAAAAAAAAAAGAAAAAAAAAGAGTAAAATCTTTTCATTCTGAAACGAAGAAAAATCTCCTTTTCTGTTGAACAAGAGCAAACTAAAGCAATCAATCTGTATGATAACATTCACTAGAACAATGAATAACAAGCACATTCATCTCAACCTAGTAGACCTCAAATTCCTCATCTCTCAAAACTCCCACACATAACAAGAAAATCAACACTACAAGAGCCAAAACAACCGAATCAAAGAGACTGAAAGCGACTAATTTTACTAAGCGGCACCTTGCAACTTTCGAACTCACCAACCAAATCCGGGTCCCTGAACCCAACAAGAAACTGGGCCAGCCCTTCAAGAAACAGTGCCGCCTGGTACACACTCGTGGCCCCAACGATCTCCGCCAAAACGCTCCGCCGCAGCCTATTCGCGTCCACGAAAACCCCAACCATCTCCTCCATCTGACCCGTCAACGCCCTCCCCACCGCCTCCTCCGCCGCCTCCCTCTTCCCCGCCGCCCAATCCTCTGCTATCGCCTCCACGAACCCCGCCTGGGCCTTCCTCGCGCGCGCCACGAGGGCCGGCACCATGAGTCTGAGCCCGCACTCGATCTGCTCGATTCGACCCATCAAGGCCGCCTCCGAAGCGTTCTTCCAAGCCATCACTATGTGCCACGGCCGGTTGAAGAGCTCGTCGTTTCCCAAGACCCTCCCGGCGAGCTCTTCGAAAACGACGTCGTTTTGGTCGTCGTCTTCTTCGTTGGCGTCGTCGTTTTCGAGGAAGGAGCGGAGGAGGTTGGTGAAGAGGTAAGGGTGGAGGTCGCCGAGCCAGAGGAAGGGCTTCTCGAGGGGGTTGCGCCAGTCGGGGAAGAGGAGCTGTGCGACGCCGTCGTTCTGGGCGGCGAGGTCGAGGGCGTCGTAGTAGGAGTGGAAGTGGGCGCGGACGACGTCGACTTGGGTGGAGAGCTGGGCTATGGAGGAGCCGTGGATGGAGAGGCGGAGGCGTGGGAGGAGGCTGTTCTTGAGCAGGTTGAACCACTCCGAGTAGTACTCCCTGAATGGGCGAGAACGACTCGTCGTTTTTTTCTTGCTAAAGAGTCCGTTTACGCTGGCTTTCAACATCTTTCTTGGGGGGTTCGAGCTTTTTCTTGGATTTCTTTTGAGAAGAAGAAGAAAAAGGAGAATGACGAAGATGATGATGATGATGATGATGAGAGTTCTTTGGAGGGAAAATAGTAGCGTATGGACTGTGATTCAATTCAGAGTCTAAACGACAATATGAATTATAAACACATTTTGTTGTGAGGGGTTTAGGCAACGGTTTCGACTGTCGTTTTTGGCAATTCATTAGGATGTGGGTCCAAGAGTCCTACGTGGTTAACGGTTATGTACTTAAATGACGTACGGCCCATGGTAGGCATGGGCTGGAGCTGAGTCATAGTGGGCCGGTCTAGATTCGTAAGCTTGGCCCTAAACATATTGTCATAATGGGCTTTAAACTCAGGAGCCGGACTAGAATGCGCCAACATATTAGGCCTTAATAGATTTATTTATTTTTGAGAAAATGGAGACATGTATAAATTAATGACACTTGATTCCTAGCTCAGACAGTCAGATTTATTGTGCTCGCGGCCAAAGTCGTCAAGTTAATTTGTTAAATACGATGGCCTTGCTTCTTCCTAGTTACCGTCATTTTAGTTGCAAAGAATAGGCCACTCGATCTACGTACTAATCAAATGTTGTCAAATTGTAATACAGATGGAAAGGATTACAAATATCAAGGGGCTTGCTTAGGTTTACAATGATAAATAAGACCTACTACAGAAATCAGAGTAGCTTGCTATCTCCTATATTTCGCTTCTTTATTTCACTCTTGTAATTATTCAACTATGTATGGACCTAGCTACTTGGAGGAGTGTATATCAGTTCTTTAATATTAGCATGGACCTAGCTACTTGGAAACCTTCTATGTATGACACACTTTCCTATTTGGGATTGGAATAAAAGAAAACTGTTTGAGATCAAACAATTATATATTATATTTAATGACTTTATATATCATAGGTACATATTAATTGACCAAGAAGACGAATTCTAGTGTAAGTCTAGAGAATAGCACTTTTTCTACATAGATTGCAGCAACTGACTAGTAAAATTAAGAGTAATATTACGGGACATTATATAGTACTTATGTATCAATTTGTTATAAGTTATCATAATATTATACTTCAGAAGTAGTTTATATGAGACTTATTTTATTAATTAGAATCCCTAATAATAGATTGATCATAGATTGATATGTACACTACTAATATCCTATACCTATAGCATTACTCTCAAATTAAATTATACGTTTGGATTATGAAACCCTTAATGGCTTCTGAAGCTACAATTCAAAAAAGGATATCCTTTATAAGAAAGTATTATTCTTGTTTAATATTTGATGCAGTATTCATCTGAACGGGTAGGAACCCGAACTGAAAGAAAATAGTCCTAAAATAATCAAGTAAATTTCCATGCATGGAATGGAACTTTCCCTATGATATATACATATATATACATATTTATGCACTTAATTATGATCATCATGTGATCATGAATATACTTTATCCATGAAGATCATTACCCATTTTTAGGAAGCGCCAAAACATCTGGCAGAAATACATGAGTTTCATAAATATAAACAAACACCTATATTGTAGTGTTTTGATTCCTTATCCATTTCAAATATCGAGTATGTCAAAAGAGAATACACACGTGATGTGGGACTCAAAACTCACATGAAATTAATTACGTATATGTATATACATATATAAGTTTATTACTTTGTCGTATACTAACTCTGAAACCAATTATATTAATTAGTGAATTCAGCTGGCCTGTATCATGAGCTGGGATTCGTGATTTAAGCGGTTTTAAATTACAAGTTGCAGAACATGGATTAAAGTAGAGGTTATACAAGTTGTACAAGTTGGGAGCTATATTTTTAGACAGGCCTTTCAAATTTTAATTTAGAGATTGATCTGCATATGTACAAGTTGAGAAAAGTTTATTGAAGCTTTAATTTGATAATATTGCATGTTCTTTAATTATATATGTATTGATCCAAACTAAGCTAAGCTTGTTTTGTCTCAGATGTCTTACTATAACTCTGCCGATAACTATGTTGGAGCATCTCATATTTCTGTTGGTCAAACTAGCTAGCCTTTCGCAGCCTTGAAGTACGACTACCAAGATAGAAGGACAATTCTAATATATATCCTAGTTTAAAATATTGAGTAATGTTACGATCTATTTTTAGATGCCTAACAGTATTTCACTTTGTTATTATAGTTAATAAGTTGGTTCTATCTAAAGTGTCATTATGATCCTTCAATAACAAAGTGAATTTCGCACCTTAATTAAGCATTACTCTCAAATATTAATAAATTCATTAATTCTGCTACACAAAGCAGGCAACTTGTACAGTACCTATCTAATTAATTGAAATATAAAAATGTGCTATACAAAATCATATGTTGTATCTGTAAGTTGTAGCTATCTCATTAACATGGAACTCCTCGTAGAAATTCAGAAGTTGTCGAGTCACAAATATCCCCTTTTAATATGTTATCCTTGCCAGTCAGATTGGCCACTTTTTTATTATCGTATTATAGTTCCTTAGTTTTATCTGACTCACGAACATTGATCAATGCAGCAATATTAAGCGTACTTCATTAGATACTGCAAAGTTCGTTATATGTAAATACATGTGCGTCTGTACATATAACTTGCATACATCATATTGATATTAATATTACATATATGGACACTAGTAACTAGCTACTAGCGAGTGCGGCGCCACGAAGTCGAGGGCTACATATGTGATATGTATAGTGAAATTACTACTAAAATTAATGTAATAGATAGGATATTAAAAAATGTAAAGTAATAAAATATCTGCTGCATTAATGTCTGTTCCTCCTGCGAGATCACGAACATATATATTGTCACGACCCAAATCTCGGATTAGTGGCAGAAAAAGAATTTCACAAGTGAAAATTCATAATTTATTTTAAAAAATTTTAGAAAGACGACAATTAGTTTACAAAAATAGTTCAAATTTTAAATTTCTACAGTTTGTGATCACCACTAGACGTAAACTGTTAATAATAGTAATAAAACATTAATATGCATCACATCGTCATCATCAGTGAGCATCATAGATAATACAGACTAAATCCAAAGTATAAGCCTTAAATATTATTACAAGTCCAAGGTGAATATCTAAGTAATTACCAACCACAAACTAGGGTAAACTTCTTCTTGGATTACTCCGTCCCGGAGTTTCCCAAATCGCACTATAAATCACCTGAGAAGGGAAAGAAAGGGGGCGAGCATTCGCATACTCAGTAGGAATTTCAATTACCCTTTTTGATATGAATGTAACTTTTCAAACCTATATGGTTAGCATATTTCCAAAATCCATTTATAAAATAAGTTCGCAAAGTAATCAAAAATCATAAGAAATCATGTTCACTATTGTATATATCATAAATCAACCAAGTACAAATATATACATGAATTCTCATCCTCTTATCACAGTCCTGTAATACCTCTGAACAGAGGTACCTAGCATCCTGACATTACTCGGAGATGTGTTAGCAAATCCTGCGCAGGGGCCTAGGTCTCTCACCTACCGCTGCTGCAACTCGTCAGCGATCTAAATACCATGATACTAAAATAAAACTCAAGTACGTGATCCTATGGTAGGTACAATATGTCATAGAGTGTGTAATAACCATGCATCAAGTATTTTAAGAAATCATGTTTTTATACTCATTTGGTATTATTCTGGGATTTACAGAAAATCGGGCAGCATAAAGGCTGTATTTTCCCAAAACCAAAATTTTAAACCTGCATAAAAACCATACAATCCAATCCCAGAATAATCCAATATATCTCAACAGTTCACAAATTTATCAAATATCCAATCAAACTATTGAATTCCATGAAAATCGACATTTTCAAGAAATATGTCATAATGCACAATTTAAATCAAAATAAGTATAAAACTTGGTAATTGAACCCCTACCTCACTAGAATAGTGATATCACATCAATCGGTCCTCAAAGTACCGTTGAACGATCGCTCGGAGGGTCTGGAACCAATTCCAGGCCCTCGATCGCTCACTTGTGAAAAATCAACTCGTCAACGGAGATTCGATTCGATAAACAAACCTCTTTACCGAACTCCTAGCATTCAAAATAGCTAAATTAGAAATATAATTCGACTAGTTCGGGTCCGCACTGACACCGGACCGGTGTCATGCAAAACGAGACAAAATCTAAGCCGTTAGATATGGTTTTTCATGCCGATCACCAAATATAGTAAATATATATCAAACTTCACCATTTTCCGAGTACATTCCAAAAATGACAACAAAAACGAAATCTAACAGTCGGATCAAAAGTCGAACCCGAGCTCAAAATTATGCAAAAATGGCAACCTTTAATCTGGCCAAAATAGGATTGTGATATATATACCTAGAGAAAGCCCACGACAAGAAGATTCGATTGCCGCTGGTTTCGCGGCTTTTCGTTGCCGGAATTTGCCCCGGTGAGCGACGACAACGGCAAAGCTTTGCATCCCTCTGCTCGGCAACGCGGCTATCCGGCGTCTTGGAGCTCCGGCTGGGTGGCGCGCTTATCTCGTGCGGCGGCGGGCACTCCGAAGAGAGAGAGAACGGCGGGAGAGAGCGAGAGTGAGACGACGGAGGGAGAGAGAACGAGAATGAGAGAGAAACTGAGAGAGGGGTGCGGACGAGAGAGTGAGGGAGAAGAAATTTTTTTTTTTAAAATAATAATAAAATTTGATCAAAAGACCCTTTTGCCCTTAAAAAAACGAGATTTTACATATATACTTCAAAATTAATAAGATCCAACATTAATGAAGCTCAATCCATCAAATGAAAATTGCGGAATTAATTAGTAGTACGTACGGCATGAAATTTGGAACTCAATCAACATTTAAAGCCAAAAAAGTTAAAATATCGTCTATTATTTTTGGATCCCTTATCTTAACATGCGAATAATTTCCTTCTCAAATTGCTTAATGATAATCCTTCCGCACGCTACACTAGAAACGATAATTAAGAAGAATAGATTGTTGGAGTCTTATTGAAAAACAATGACAACTGTGGAAGCTACATAGAAACAATTGACAAAATCTACAACATAGATAATAAATAATAAATACTAAAAAAAATATAAATTGTGATCAAGACGTGATAAGCATTGTCTATAAGAAAAGATTCTACCTCTCTTAGATAATGTCAGAGTGCGAAATAGACTTCATATCGATCTTCCTTCTAATACAACGACCAATCTCCGACTAAGAGCACACTCCCTAAGACGAAGAGCAGACAACGGAACTATAAGAATCTCTTTCTAGCAAAACAAAATTAAGTAGACAACGGAACTATAAGAATCTCTTTCTAGCAAAAAAAATTATGTAGACACAAAGGGGAACCCTCTCTCTTATTTTATGCTAACAAGCTAAATACAATCAAGCTCTACCTCTCCCTCTCTATCTTTGGCTCTCTCTACCTTTCTCTACTTTTTTTTTGCTAGAAAATGAATTCAATAAAAGACAAACAAACAAAACAGGACGAAGAAAGGCCATAAACACCCTTAAAAGACACTAGACAACTTAGGACTATTTATTAGAGAATACTTTAACTAGGACATCAAAAAGAGAAAAGCAACCAAAAAAAAAAAAAAAAGAACTAGCAGCCTAAGCTACCGCGTTATGTGCCATGAAATTGGTATCTCTACGAATATATAAGAACTGGAAAAATCAAAATAGCTAAGCAGCCTATTTTCTTGTGATATAAGATCTTTAATCTTCAAATAACATACTGCATCAATTATTTCGAAACCGTCAATAATATTTTTATAATCACTCTCTAGGATAATAGATTTCCATTCTTTATCAATGGTGTGATTGATGACTAAGAAGATAGCTCTAGTTTTAGCGATCGAGGGATTAATTTGACCGTATTTATGAATAATAATACTCAACATTGATCTATTAGCGTCTCTAGTTATTACAGCAATGATTGAGTAATCATCTCGAATAGTTGTATCTACATTCAATATTTAATGCACGGAGGAAGATGAGGTAACCATGATGCTAGTCCAATATCCATCGACTCATAATTCGAATTCAAAGCCTGAGAATAGGAATGGAAACTAAGAAGTATCCTTCTCATAAGTTGATCTAGATCAGATTTAAGTTTATTATGGATAATACTCTTTTTTTCAACCATGTATCCTATAAGTAGGTAGAAGCAAAAATTATAATTTTATCATAGTCTATCGACGGTCTGAATGGTTGATTATCTAAAAATAATAAGATGACAATATCCTCAATTAAGCTCACCTGTAGCTGATCCACATGGATAACCCAAATAGAGGAGAACCAAAGTCTCCCAGGTAATTCATGATTCTAAAAAAAGGCAAAATGTGATTTCTTCTTGTTGATGGCAAATTAAACATAAAATAGAGCCAATATCAAACATAGTTGCTAATCTGAATTTTACTGGTAGCACATTCACGAGGATTCCCCACCAAAGAACTTTGTACCGGAGGTGAATTTTTGTCTTCCAAAGCTTTTGCCAACAAGATAGTGGTAACACCAAAAATTGCTGGGGAAGACGAGTTCGTTGTACCACTTGGTAAGTTGTTTTGAGAGTGAACCTTCCGTGTACTAATAAAGGCTAGAACCAGCCTATAAAACTCTCCGTAGATGGTATAGGAGTTTTTAAGATAGCCTTTATAGACTCAAGGTTGAATAAGGCATTAAGCTTAGTAATATCTCAATTACCATCATCTGCCACAATCAAATCAAGATAGCATTGTAAGCTTTCTTTTGGGAGAGGTTTGAAACTTATAAGAAAAGGCACCCACGGATCTCTCCATATATTGAGCAAAAGACCATTTCCAATCTTTTTGCAGGCTCCTAGTTTGACAATGTCTCTGCTAGTTATAATTGATTTCTAGACCCATGAATTCGAAGGATTAACTTGCACCAAAAGAAAAAATCTTTTTCTTTTAAATACTTAGCTTTGACTAGTAAGGACCAAGTTGAGTTAGTACCATTCAGAAGTTGTCATCCTTATTTAGCCAAGAAACGTGTATTAATCTCATGTGCACGATAGAATCTAAGTCCACCTAATATGATTTTCTAAGGCATAAAATATCCCAAGATTTTAAGTAAAGATTTTTTTCTTGAAAGAAAACCCCCACTAAAAATCTAGAATTGTTGCATCAATGGTTGATGTGATTTTTTTAGGTACTGGGATTGTCATGAGAGTATGGCAATCGTTACTGATTTCGCAAAGATCATTCTCTCTGCTTTAGACAGTACATAAGTCTTCCATCCTGCTCATCATTGTTGCATCATATTACAAATAAATATCAAGTCATTTGATTTAGATGCTGAGAACACTAGGAAATGCCGAAGTATTTTTATGGTACTTTAATACGTTTATACCGAAGAAGATAAGTCACCTCTCGCATATTTCTGCTAATGAAATTCTTACTAAAATAGATTGTGGATTTCTGGCCGTCGACCTTCTGTCTCGACTATTCACAGTATTTCGACCATCTAAGTACTATGTATATAGTATCAAAAAGCGTAGAGACTAAGGCAAAAAAATTGCCTTGTAGATAAAGGCTAAAGGCCCTGTCAAATAACGAAAAATTGCCTTCTAATATAGTATAAGTAGATTGTTTAACATCAGAAGAAAAAAAGTATAAAGGTATGTTCCCTTTCTAGAACTTAGTATTTTAAAATTAAAAATAAACTAATACAACATAAATCATTGGCCTGGACATAAATCTATATGAGTGAGCATGTCATGAAGAAAGTGGCCGACAAACGTTAGTCACGTTGAAATAATGCAAACAAGTTTGTCAACATCATATGTAGCTAGCTAGATATAAACAATCAATTCTCCGTTTGATCTTTATAACTTTCTCTCTTGGCCATTATATATATGACCTGACAAGTTGGGCACGCCTTTTTTTTTCGGTTGATCATCGACAGAAAGAGAAAAGCGGTATTAAAAGAAAAATTGAGACGTTAAGTCGGAGGGAGACATAAATTGACTTCTTTGAATAAAAGAAGTAGAAAGAGAAATTAAATAAATGAAATCGATAATTAGGTTTTATAATACAATCTTCACTAAAATAAAATAAAAGATAGAATAAAAAATAAAGTGGACTACTACTAAGTGGGAAAAATAAAAGAAAGAGTACGAGAAGTTAAAGAATCAGCTATATGATTATCTTTGCGATAGATACGAGTGACCACAAAATCCGTTTTAGTAATATACTTCAATGCTCTACACCAAATTGATCTCTAACGAAAAGAACTTTAGGAGAATGTGCCAAAAAAAAAAAAACTACGTAAACTGAATCACTCTCTAATAAGATACGCTTCTATTTATATTTTTATACAAAATTAATCTTATAAACTGCCACTACTAATTCTGTCTTAAAAGCGTAAACAATTCTTTAAAGAATAGAGAAATATCCGTGAACAAATCCTCTATGAATCTGAAACACTTCTGAACACCCAAAAGGACCCAGTAAGTATTAAGCAGAACTATCAGTATTGACTTGACTTAGGACAAAAAAAGAGATCTCTATATAACTTCAACAATAATTGGCACCTTTCGAGGTTTACTTTTGATCTGAAGCTCTCTAAAATTAAGAGATTGGTCATAGAGTTAAACATAGAGCCAAAAACCAGATACTTAGTCTCTTTAATAAGATGCCATAAGATAACAAATACTGAAGATATAGATGACATTTTATTTTCAAAAACTACCAAATTCTAAAAAAGCCATATAATCCAAAAAATAGAAACTAAACTAATTTTCCAGAAAGTTTGAATTTGTAGGCTTAACGAGTAAAGCTGAGCTTTATCCTAAAGATTCCTCGTAGAGGCCTCCAAAAAAAGTGGAGCATGAAATAATGAAGACAGGGCGACCAGCTTAGCTTTATCCTAAAGATTCCTCGTAGAGGCCTCCAAAAAAAGTGGAGCATGAAATAATGAAGACAGGGCGACCAAAGCTGCTCAATGAAAAGGCAATCGAGGGACAAATGTGATGAATTCTTTACTGAGGAACAACAGAAACAATAGCAAGACGGAGTTAAAAGCCTCGCCTCATCAAAGAAGATGTAGTAGGAAGCTGATTATGAAGGGTCCTCTAAAGTAAAATCAACCTCAAAGGAAGAATAAAGGAAAACCAAATTTGCTTTTCCCAAGAGCAAACAACTGGAGAATCAGAAAGAAAAGTATAAACATCAAAGAAAGTAACCGTATCATTCAAAGAATCCATCCAGTACAAAATATCCAGGTCATCTAAAATTACAACTATTCTTGATCTATAACATCAACCATCAATTTTATCAAATTTGACATATTATATATATATATATATATATATATACTATCATCCTTGATAATTAAGGACCTACTAATTAAGACCGGAGCTTTAAACCCTCTTAGGCCAAGAAACAATATTTAAGGTTCATTGCCTACTGATGGGTGTATCAGAGACTTGAGTACTGGCCCCTGTGTCTGTGTATATATATAATTGTATATGACACGAGAGTTTGAAAGTAGCTAGCTAATACGAGATAATAAAACTTTAAAGGGTGTTTATTTCTAAGTATGATGAATAATTTATTTTATAATTCATTAATAATTTGTAATAGAGTGTGGATAGAATAACCTATGAGTTATGACTACTACTGTAAATGTAGCCTTTGCTGTAGCCAGTACGTATAGCCTTTTTGAAAACATGCAATAATATTAATATCAGTGTCAAAAGAATCCTAACAAAACAGCATACATTCATATTGATATATGGAAAAACCAAGCTGTAAAACTCTAGCTCTAAGTTTTTGCATCACGTCACAACTACGTCGATCTATATCAGATCACTATTTTCACTCTGTTGTAGTACTTCACATTTGACTCTAGTGATATATACACTATGTAGGAAGTCGTTCAACTTTATGACCCCGTGGTGTGATTGAGATATTATTGGAACCCATGTTGAAAGGGAAGCAATTAATGCATTGTCGATCAGACTTGATTCGTCTTTTTTTTTTTTTTTTAAATTACAATTTATGACATCCATTTACGTTTTGAAATGGTCAGACTGATTCCAGTGAACTCGAACATGATCAAGTCAATGACATAGTTCTGTACACTATGGACTCCACACAGTTACAAATTAAAATCTATTATTCTTGTTTCAATTTGATCACATGATAGTTTCCACGTCCGATATACGTAGATTGGAGCTGCCAGTTATTGAGACTGGAAATTGAATAGAAGATTCCAAGTGCAGACTGAACAATCAAGTAAAACTAATTCAAAATTTTCATAACATATAAATCAACGTCACATCATATATTAAAAACTTAAATGTATATAAATGATTAAAATTTAGGTTCTAATAAATAAAAAATTATTAGTTAAAATAAATCAAGGTACCAAAATTAGACATGGACAGTCAAGTCAAATATACAACGATCTTTTGTAATTGCCTTAACGCCGGCGTGTCACGCATTCTTTGAAGCTCCGACTCTCTTCCTCGTCAGCTCCGACTTGGACAGTGCCTCATGGGTATATCATGTCATTGCCGAATCAGCACTGAAAGCCTTGTTCACTTGACTTGTGGCGCAAAAAATATGGGACCCACATCAGCAAGATCCCCTATTGGCTGAACGAGGTCAGCTTTCTTTGCCTAATACAATGAACACGTCAGCATGTCACATCAAATGATTGTGGAAGCTCAAATAAAAAAATTAAAAACAAGAGAAAACGCAAATGTACTTGATTGTGGTTCCCACCACTAGATTTTGTCATTTACATTGAGTACGAGAATTTGCCTCGCGTATCCGAGGTGGATACATTGACTCTACTTTTGGTAGTTAAGCTTTTGCATAATTCGATTCTATTCCCGCCTTTTAAAAAAAAAAAAAAGAAAAATTCTATCTTGGACTTGAATCAAATGTATAAAATAAGTCTTTCCCCTCCCCCAACCAAAAAAAAAAAAAAAAAGAGTAAAATAAGTGTCTCAAATAAGTAAAAAAAAAAAAGTTATAAAAGAAGGCATAAAGCAATATTCTTATTTGGTATGGCTTCCATTATTGATGTAATGAAACTTTATAAAAGATATAGGATTTATGACACAAATGGTACGCGAATGGTCTGATTTGTGTCAATTTAGTTATTAAAATTTTAATTATAATAATTAAATTTAAAAAATTTTTAATTTGAAACAACTTAGTTTTTTGAATTGTTTAAATTATTTCTAACAAAAAAATACATACGAAGAGCATGCTGCAATATATAAAAATATATTTAAAAGAAAATAAATTGAATAAAAGAATTCAAAAAAAAAAAAGAAAAAGAAGTATTATTTGCACTTTTTAAAATTTTTGGAGCTATAAGTTTAGAGAAAAAAATTATGACGTGATTATTCATTTTTCATGTTTAAAATTTCTAAAATATTTTTTAAATATGTGCTCACATGTGTTTTGATAAAAATTTTAAAGTAAGTTATAATTTAAACCATTTAAGGACTAAATAGCTATAAATTAAAAAAATTAGGGAATTTAATTACTGCAATGAATGCACATGTTGGATAGTTTAAGTATTATTTGTGCCATTTACCCAAAGACATACTCAATTGCTCACTTTTTTGGGAATGCCATTTTCATTAATTTATTAGTACTTGTTTGTTTATAATTTTGGTTGATTGCTGCCATGGTGAGAACATATAAACGAATAATGAAGTGGTACCAATTTTGATTGATTGGCACAACTATGTTTAGTACCACACATTAATTGAGTAATGCAACATAGTTTATATATGAGCTCTCTATCTTTATTGGTATATGGTGCCTACCTTAATATGTTTTGTGTAATATAAGGTAGTTTTATTAATATGTGATAAATCTTTTCTTTTTCTTTTTTTATTGAGTGGAAATGAGTCTTTTAATTTAATTAATTTGTCTAAGAGAGAAGATGTCTAAGAGAGAAGATGAAATAAACAAATTAAGGACAACAATCATCTCAAAAGTACTTGGTATATATAGAAAAAGCGAAATTAGCTAATTCATTAGCCACCTGTTTCTATTGTGAAAACAAAGTGACAAAGTTAGCAAAAATCATTAATAGAGATTTAAGATCAATTTACCTTTTGATACTAACTTTTTGTTGAAATATGTGTTTGTTTTTTGTTTTTCCAGAAAAGAATGATAATTTTAACATGTCAACAATTGGCATCGATGCCTCAATAATTGGTTAAACTCCACCTCTTTCTTTTTTTCTTTTTTCTTTTATTGAAAGGAAAACTCCACCTCTTTCGAAAACACGGCAAGAAGCAATAATTCAACTCTAAAAGGAAGAGAACAAATTATAGTCACAGAAATCACTACACCCTGTTTCACTATTTCTGTTTGCAAGTAGGGAAAGTATTCCTCTTAATTTGTCGAATCCGTTTAAAGTTATTTCTAATGATTTTTTTTATTAAAAATAATAAATATTCACGTTTATATTGATGTGATTTGAACTGAGATTTTAAATAATAGGTGCTCTTATCATTTAAATCAATCTATTTTGTGAAAGTTATTTTTAATAATTAAGTCCTATTGAGTTTCATCAATTTTTTATTCAAAATCGCCACAATAAAACTGATCACACAGTTAGATTATCCACTTAGCATAGAAGTCTACAACCAAATTCAAATTATTCAAGTTTATTTTTGAAAATATCTAATTTTTAATTTTAAAAAAAGTAAGTATTTGGTGAAAGAATTAATGGAGTAATTTGTCTATTTGATTTATTTTAACCGGGGATATTAGTATTATTTCAAAATATGGTTTTTGACCAAATATGATCATAATTTTGTTCGTTTTGAGAGGTGAAAGAATTCATACACTCGTTCTTAAAATACAATTTTCTTACCAATGTATACTCATCATCCATCTTATTCTTCATTATTTTTACTAAACAACTTAAAATATTGTCATTTTTATCACCCTCCTTCGCATTCTCGCTTTTCCTATCTACTCTCTCCCACGTTTGGTGTTACAGTCAAAAAGTTGATTGTTTACTCCATATTGACTATTGTGGTTAAATAATTACGTTTAATTCAGTCGTTTCTGTTTTTTTTTTTTCTTTCAATAATTATATTCCAAACCGAAATTAACAAGAAAAGGGATAGTAAATTATTTGGTGTTCCCAATGATGTTAGGGTCCCAATTTTGCTTCACATCACAACATATAATCAACAATCATTTGTCACGTTGTACCATGTTATGTTTGGAAGCTCGCTAGTGCGGTAACGCCTTTGTCTTCTCATGAATGAAAGGCTTATTATTAATAATTTTATTACTATCATTATTTATTTTAAAAGAAAAGAAAAATAAAATAAAGGAAACAACTTGTTCGAGGCCTTAAGTTTTTTTTTAATATATATATATATATATATATATATATATATATATATAATGATACCAGAAAGAAGTAGCTTAGAAACCTCGCAGAATAAAAAACTAAAACCCTCTAATAATTTAATGAAATGAATTAAGGAAGAAACAAAATTATTGTCTTTACCAATTAATAATATCTTAGTAAAAAATTTTTTTTATGTAAAATCCAAAATGAAAAAACTACAAAAAAACAGACAATGTAGGCCACTAAAAAAATGAAAATTACATAATCCGAAAAATTTTTTATTTATCATTGTATGGATGAAGGTAGGGACAGTATACTACTAAATTAGAGCTTGAATACTCATAACTCTAAAAGCTAAAATGTCTATAATATTTTATTTAGTACATAAGACTAGGATTGAATTATAGCATTAGATTAGATTGTAATGGATTAAATTAGATAAACTTAATACTATTTCGATGTAGTATTAGATTGGATTAAAATTATTATTATAATATGAGACTCACTAGTTTAAAAAAATTGGAATAAATGTGGATCTTACTATTTTTAAGTGTGAGATTAATAATCTCACACATGAGATAAATTATCTCACTTATATATGACTATTTTAGGATGGAATAAATTATCTCACTTACATGAGACTATTTTAGGATAAGATAAATGATCTCACTTACATGAGACTATTTTAGGGTTGTGGATTATTTATCCTAATTCCAAATTGGTATCAAACATGGGTATGAGATAAATAATTCCAATCTCAATCCTGATCTCATGTGCCAGACAAAGCCTAATAGAATTCTCTTCTCGATAGATATGGAAAACATAAAAATAGAGCAGTCCAATACAACGGATCCATCGTAGCTTCCAACATTAAGGAACAGATACAAAACGAGTCTTAAAAAACATGACTACATAATTCGTTACTCTTGAGTTAAATATTTCTCTACCCAAAATCTTACGCATAAGAGATGACATGAATAATGATTGTCAATTTTGCCTTAAAAGCATAAATCTTACTAATAAAATGACAAAACTACGTCTAAAGAAACGTCAAAATGTCGGATTTTTATCTTTTTCAAAAATTTGTAGAATATATACATTTTAAAAAGAATTAAATTTTTATCATTGTATTTGAATTTATTATTGAATTGAGCAAGTACTTGTAGACCTTTGTATTTTCAAATTTGTAAATGGTAAGTATTTCAAATTTTTATTTTCAAATTTGTAAATGGTAACAAATCGCATCTTATGATACGTTTTTGACAAGCGATTCGTAGAAAATTATTCTATCAAAAACAAATTAGAAGAGTTTTCTAAAAAATAAAAATAAAATAAAACAGGTTAGAATAAATGGATTTGTTAAATTCTACTTTACGATATATTTCTATAATAAATTTGGTAAATTATGTTAGATTCATGTCAGAAGGATACATTTTTTAACATAATAAATACAAAAGTATAAATTTATCATTTATGAAAATATAATTTCAATCTCAATCAATCAAACTAAAACTATAAGTGTAATGATTACGAAAAAAATTATTATTCTTTCATTTTTTTTGGAATCAAAAGATGAGTTTTATTTCACCAATAATAGCAATACAATTACAAATTTATACCAGTAAATAATCAACCAAACTAAATCCTCACCGACAAATATAGATGAATAGATTATGCACAAAATATATATAGATAATATATACATAACTCTACAAAGGGGTAGCATGTTAGAAGTCCAAAAGAGATATTTCTCCAGCTCATTCAAATCATTCTCCACCATCAAAGTTGGTTTCTTTGACTGATACGAAATAATTCTTCTACAAATAGCAATCTTTAACAAAGTAAAATCTTTAAAATTTGGATCTTGAAAACTTCATATTTAGAAGAATACCAACAGAACACGTACAAAAATAATAAAAATAAATAGAACCTATATAACTCTAGAATAAAGTGGAACCAAATATCCATAAAACAAAAATAATAAAAATAAATAGAACCTATATAACTCTAGAATAACGTGGAACCAAATATCCATAAATTTAAATGTATGGTACAACTAATTTCGCATATGCAGAAAGATTTACTAAAACAAAAATATAAAAGAAAAATCCTAAAATAAAGATATCTAAAAAATCTCCCATTCTGATAGATTAGAAATCTATGGAAATAAAGGTTTTAAAAAAAATGGTGAAGAATTCTCTAGAAAAAAAAAAAGTAAAGAAAAGTGTCAAAAAACTTTTTAAATGGTAATTATTAATTTGTTAAGAAAACATATTATTTTACTTTTAGTAATCAAAGCTAATTTGGTATAAATTATAGAATTTTACTAAAAGGTACAATAATATACAAGGGTAAGGGGTATTTATTCTTGGAGGGGTTACTAAGCCTAAGATGAAAAAGGAAACTCATTCATAAGTGATTTAAAAATTAAAGCTTATTGTTATATCACATATATGAAATTATTTAGATATTTTATTTCTAGCAAATCTTAAAATAAAATTTTCCCTAAATTACTTTTTTCATCACTTCCATCTATAGCACCCGCTACCACCAATAGTCTTAATCCTGATTCTATTAATACCTCAGTTTGACTAAGGTCAAAAATTTTAACAGCCATCAAACTTCTTCAGCCATCCCTTCCAACCATTTGATTGATTTTCAACCATTGGCTGAAAATTTTTGAACTCAATGAAAAATTTTCGATTGGATAGAATTCTAACAGTCGAAAATTTTTAACCATCGTCAAACATAATTGACCGAGTTCTTAACACTATTTCCTTTACTTTTTTTTTGACTTTGTAAAATTTTTTTGATTGAGGTAGAGCTAGGACTAATTATAGAGTTTTGATTATTTTCATTAAATAAAAGTCCTATAAATGACTTACCGTTTGTTTTTTTTTTTTCATTATACGGTTTGAAAAAGTATTAAAATTGATAATGGCCCTAGTATATAAGCAGTTTGATAGATAAATATTATAGAAGTAATTTTCCAAGTTTGAAAGTCGAGTATATTTTTCTTTTTAAAAAAAAAAACCTAGAAAAAAGAGTAAGATAGGCCCAAGACTTAAAACCATGCAAATAGCCAATTCCCAATTGTGAAAAGAAACTACCAAAAGTACTAGCAAAACCTCATCTCTAATTTTTTTTTTTCTTTTTATTGAGATAAAACGAATTTCCTATTAAAAAATCAGAAAATTTTACAATATCAGATTCCATAGAAGAAGATATTTTCTCCAAGTAAATTAATAAGTTCATCCTCCACTCCTTAAACAAATCTAGATAAATCATATGAAATTTCATTACAAACACTTGTTGAGTAAGGACATTAGGGAAAAAAGAGGGAAAATAAGTAAAAATATATTTACTACATCCTTAATAAGATCTTAAATGACGGCTAATATTGCATCCTATTGTAATAACTTTTACTTCTTAAAAATACAAGTACTAAAAGATATTCCTAAAAAATATGGTGGGTCCATGTTTCTTTCCAAATATCTTTTGAATAAAATAAAATATTTTAAAAATCCATCTAAATACTCGTAAAAAATCTTTGAAAGTTATATCAAATATTCCTATAAATGGGAGATTTCATGCCGATAAACTTTGATTCCTGCAAAAACACCTGTGTACCACCCAAGATATGGTAATAAATATTCTGCAAAGATCAATATTCTTCAACATCTTCTATTTTAGATCCAGAACTAAGCCCACGTAGTGTGATAAAACGATCATAGAGATCGATCAAAATCTGCCTTCACTCAAGAGAACGGACTACTAAATAAAAACGAAAAAACAAAAGAGAGAGATCATTTTGTGGCACTAGGTCCATTTAGGATTGATTTTGGATATTGTTTTAGTTTTTAAAAATAGTCTTACTTTTGATTAGAAATTTGATGTTTTGTAAGTTCTTACTTCTGGTTAAAAATTTTAAAATCTACTGTATAACCGTCGTTTTAAGTAAAATTTTAAAATTACGTAAAGAATAATAGCAAATTTCTCAAAATCTCATTCTAGATCGCACATAATTTATAGTTTCTCTAATAATTAGATGCTACTTTATGCGATAGAACAATTTTATAAATAAATTTATCAACTGATTATTGGTCATGGCATAACTAATACTAACTTGGCCCAATATCATGTTTGTTTTCCAATATTTTGTTATTTACCTCTAACTACGTGTTACCTTAATTGCAAATATTAAATCATTTCCTTCAACCGTTTACATGAGAGGTTGGTATAATTCAATAAAATGACCCGTCAATATCGAAAGTGATATAATGTTAAGAGTTCACTGAAAATTAGAAAGCATTTTCTCTTGATTAAAATTCGTATTGAGGGATTCTCTACCCCTAGTTTATTTATCTACATATACAAATATGATATACGAAAACGAAGTCAATATTTTTTTAATGTTCCGTGAAATTCACTTTCTTTGACCGTTCAACTGCCTGATTTGTTTGTAGTTGAGTCCTGATCTCTTTTATAAACTGGCTGACTTTGAGTTTTGATGCGGCCCTTGATTTCCGGTTGCAGAATATATATATATTTTTTGAGAGTTGGTTTAACTAATAATTTTTATTAAGTATAAATTAAATAAAAATATTTATTATTATTCGCTCTTACTTTATGTTATTAAAAATAATAGTTTTTCATGTCTATTCTTAATATGATTCAAATCTAGGATTGATATTACAAAAAATAAATACTCTTACTACATGAGATAACTCACACGGACGAGATAACTCACTTTGTGGCGGTTGCAAAATATTACCGAAAAAAAAAAAAAATCAAATTAAGCCTCTTCCGCAGCTAATTAGAAGATTAATTGTAACATAAAATATTCTCCACGTTTTAATTGATCATGATTAATATATGTTAATTGATCAATATTATATATTTAAATTTGATCGATGGGAGAAAGTTCGAGGAAGGAGACTTAAGATTTGGTTAGCTCTAGAGTAGTAGAGTTGGAAATTTGCCCACCTACATCAACTTTTTGGATCCTTGAATTAGTACTAATGGCCCATTATTTAACAAAACCAGCAAAAGTTAAAAAATAATATATGATAAGACAAAAGGGAGCTTTGGGCGCTCATCACCAACTGGTAATTAACTTTTCATGAAACTCAGGTCCTTAAATATATGCCCTGAATTTAGGCCAGATTCAACTTCAAGAGACTTGTTCTTGTCTAGTTCTCATGTTCCTTTTTCTTTTGGCAAATCTTTATTAATACACCCAAATAGATTAGGTAAAAAGCAACTAAATTACTAGCTATGCAAGTGCTCTTTAGTTTCTTTTAGATCTCTTTTAGGATGTTTGATTATGCTTTTATTGGGCACGAATACGGGTGACAAGTACTATTTTTCATATATAGCTTAACATTATCTTATACTAGTTCTCTCTCATTATTACTATAAATTTTATTAATCCTTTAATGAATGAAAAATTTTTCATTTATTAAATATTATACAATAACCAATTCGATAAAAAATTGAAGTAAAAATAACCCATAGAAATAATCAAATAATCAACGAAACCATTATTTCTACTAATTAAAAATCAAATTAACCAAATTTGGGACTACTAGAGACAATATCATATATATATATATATATATGCATTATACATATGGGCCCTGTATTTTTTTAACCGTTTATTAGTTTAGGCGATTAAAATTTATTATATACCTTTTTTCCATAATAAAAAGTAAAGAGAAAAAATTGTTAATTAATATATTATTATTTTTATTATTTTTTAATTATTCAAATTATGATAGTCGTTAGATAATGATCTAACAACTAAAAAAAATTACCTACTAAGTCATAGCCCTATATATATTTAGGAGTGCTAAATCTATTTTTTTTTCCTTCCATTCTCAAGTATATATCTTACTAATTTATATTTAAACTCTCTCTTTTGGTAGAATACCCGTATCAAACACGAAAGCATTAGGTGGGAAAGAGAATGGATTTAACTCTTTATATATTGTTCTTAATCTAATAGGTATTTTGTTTTCTACTTATTTATAAGTAATATTTTTCTAGCTATTGGATCATAATCTAACGGTCATCATAATTTAGATAGTTAAAAATAATAATAAAAATAAATACTCATTATTTAATACTTTTTTTCTCCAATTTTAGTGTAAAAAAACGTACGTGTGATAAATTTTAATTAGTCAAAACTATACGATACAAAAGAGAAAAAAAAAAAAACAACTGAATTAGTGCCCTTTACGTACATACGCACATATTTTATATAATAAATATAAAATGTACACAATAAGCGGGTTTCACTCGTATTATTATGTCTCACATATATGTTCGGAAAACCCTTATCATGTTGTTACTTTATTGATTCAAAGTCGTATCACTGTCACCCTCCCAATAAGAAAAATAGAATAGATTAACAAATTTTGTGGTTACAAAAATGTCTTTTTCTACTAGCTAGTATTATATACAGGAAACTTAAATTATTGAAAGCAACTCATACAAAAAATAAACGAAAGTTCTATTTGCATAATATATGTGAGTCTAGAAACTACGCACCATTCCTATAAAATTCTTTTTTTTTGGAAAAAAAAAAAAATAAATCATTAACTATTTGATCTTATTTATTATTATCGTTAACATATAGCTAGGGACCGCTACATGTATACAAATATCTCTTGACTTCTCAACCCCTCGAAAGGCTATAGCTGCTTGTCAGTTTGTGCATGATATCAAAACACATGAACATTCATTATCATTTATCTAATGCTTTACAAATCAGTGCCATCTTAATTACTTACCAAAATTTTCATTAAAGCAAACTCTTCAATATATAGGAAGAAATTTCATTAAAGAACAATTAAGCGAAAATAATAGAGAAGTCGACCAAATGGAGATAACAATTAAACTGAAAGAACAACTCAATGAAACCTAAAAAAGGGAAAGCATCTAAAAATATATTCATCATCAACACAAGGCAATAGAAAATCTAGAGAAAACTACTTCGTAATAGGTACGAGCTCAAACCCCAAAAGTCTGTACTTTCAAGGGAAAAGAAATATCAAGTAGCCTTAGACCAGTTATGTCATGCATCAAAAGACAAAAAAGGAGATTGTGAATAATAATCGTCACACTAATATATAATGACTCTCCAAACAAATAATATTATCGCTATGTTATCTCGAAGCAATGTACTTGATAAACTGAAGTTTCGTATAAATCTTCTTCGACCAAGCAGCTTAGGCCTAGAAGTTTAACCCACTTATTTTCCTAGTACCCTCCTACCGAATTCCTTACACCCCTTTTTAGTGAACACCAAAAAAATAATAAAAGAAGAAAATCAAGCATTTTCTAGAAAATATCGAAAGAGGATGTCAAAGAGGAGGAAAAAGTGTAACGTAAAGTTGTCCATAATATATATATATATATTAGTTTCAAACGGGAGTAAGAGAAGAAAGTGCACCTTTTTTAAAACAAAAAAGAAAAAATTTAAAAAAAGGTGCACAAAATTCTTCATAGCTAGGCGTGTTGACCTAGCCAACCTCTTCAATTCATGAATATTATACAATCGATCGCGCAAAAAAAAAAAAAAAAAAAAACCAACCGTAATTGGACTTCACCTCTACCTTTATTTTTTTCTTAAAAAAATTATATTATGGACTCATTTTTAAAAGATAGTAACAATAATAAAAACGTTTCTTTGAATTTTATATTCCACCCCATATTTCACCTCCAAATAAACTTTTTTTTTAAAAAAAAAAAAATAATAGTTAAAAAAAAATTAGAGAACCAATTCTCCTTCTGGCCTTTTTTACACTAGACTAGATGCGTCATACGTAAATGTCTAACCGGTTTTCGCACGTGACACCCTCCACCTCCTTTCATTTGCCACGTGCGCCACGTGCACCTAAAAAAAGGGTGATAAAAAAAAAATTGAGGGGACTTGGTTTTAGATGAATATTACCGCCACCGACGAGTGGCAGTTGGAAGGATCGAGCAAGAACTCCGTCGCGTCGTTGCGGTGGTGGGGTCATGACTGACACGTGGCCACGTCGATTTAGACGCATCCGCAGGTGTCCCTCATCTCATCTCCTCTCTAACCTCCTTCCACGTGTCCTTTCCAAATTGCCTACTCTTTTCCTCCTTTTTTTTTTAAAAAAAAAAAATTTAGAAGATTAAAATAAAATTGAAATAGCAAAAATTAATCGGGTCGGGTCGGGTCAGGGTGGGGGCCGTTTTTTCGCTTGTTTGTTTCCCCATAAGAAGAAGAAGAACCAAACCCAAGTGCAAAAAGGTAATTTTATTACGTGGGAGACACGTCTCCTCTGTTGATTTAAGAGGCATCAAACTCTATAAATACCCCTCCATTTCGGTTTCAGATCCTTCCCTTCCCTTGCTCTCTCTCTCTCTCTCTCTCTCTCCCTCTCCCCGTATAGCTTTTTTCTTTTCTGTTATTATTATTATTATTATTATAAATTTCATATTCATATTTCTGTGTTTGGGTTTTATTTGGGTACATATCTATATATATATTTATGTTGTTCTAAACACAAACTAGTCTCGCCGCTTGCTTCCACGTCGCCGGAATCTGCATTCTTATTCCCTGTTTGGTTACAGCTTTTAACTCGTTAATCATCAAGGTAAGCGAACCACTATACCCCTTTTTCTCTATTATTATTATTATTATTATTATTATTATTGATGCTGTACAACTACATGAGCTATATAATTAATTTTTTCATTCTTGAAACTCTCAAGATCTACTTTCATGGCTTTTCCCTTCATTTTTTTCTTCTTTATTATTACTATTGTTTCTATTCCGTTGCAATTACATTAATATTTGTATAGATGAAATAACAAAAAGAGAGAGATTAACGTGGAGCTTTGTCACGCTTGTCTCTTGTTTTTATCATTTTCAGTTACATTATATGATTCCTTTTATGGTTTATTATATCACTAATTAAAGATTTTTAAAGATTTAAGTCTTTCAGTTTTCAATATTCATAAAAGGTGACACTTGGCTCGATCTTTACATATATATATAGCTAGTTACTATTCTTCAATCAATTTGAATTTCTCTAGTTTCGATCGATATTGATTTTTATTTTTCATATATAGGATTAATATGTAGTAACAAGACATTCATTAATGACTTGACGTACCATTTGATTGACTGTCTATTTTTTGGGGGCTGTACAAAGTTTCTATTTTCTTTGTTTGATGTAACCTCTAAAAAAACAAAGCACCCTTATGGCTCTTTCCTTCCAACAAAGTAATTTCTTTCTAGTTTCTACTTTGACTTTAGGTTCAACACTGACGACCACCTAGTTGGGACCTTGTTTCCAAAATGCTTCTCTTCAATTTCAATTTCTATTTTCTTTCTTTTTTCTCCTTTTTTTTTAAAAAAAAAAAATCAAATATTTAGTTGTGTACAGGGGGGTATGTTTTGTTGGTGGTTGTAGTGTCATGTCACTGTATGTGTTCCAAAAAAAAATGAAAAAAGTATTTTGTTTTTGTAATAATGCAATTTTGAGGCTGATGTATTAGATCTACATAAAAGATTTCTTTTAAAAAAAAAAAATAGTTCAATGTATGCATTAATTTTTTGCCCACAACATGAGTTGCATTAATTATATTTCTTTTGTTAATATTTTCATTTATTTGGCTATTGGTCTTTGTGATTATAGTATATGGCATTAACTAAGTTGATGTCGACCAGACAAGATGAAATCGAACTTATATTATTTCAGTTATGTATCTTTAGTTTATGGACTCATCCTGATAAAGTACCATCATAAATAGGAATTGGGACTGTATGTCATCGTAGGTGATGTGAAGTATACGTGGAGATAATGTAAATGATAAGCTTTATACATATACATATATGTATGTTGTCGTTTTATGCTTGTAGAGCTAGAAAAACGTATGTTTTGTTTGGACTTGGGAATTAATGTCGTATGGGTTGTATGTGCTATTCCGACTCTTCTATTAAATGTTACATTTAATGCCAATATGGCTTCCCATCTAGATAGAAATAATTTTTGGCAACATCTCGAGACTGTGACACACTGGAGTCCCTTGTTTTTTTCTTCCTAAGAAAATATTAATTGTGTTCGTAAGTCTCCGCAACACATTTTAACCGTAATGATTTTTTTCTGTCACAACATATATGTATGTATAGGTATTTTGCTGGTCCAGAAAGTTTATTAAATCAGTCCCTATTTCAAGAAATCTGCCGGAAGAATGTTCATCTTTCACCCACTATAAATGCATCGTAGTTCTTGGGATGAGAAGGTATTCATATATATATATATATATATATATATGAATAATATGTATAACCATTGGCTTTAATTTGACCGTTTAATTTTCAAACTTCATTTTGACTGTTTGATATGTTCTCAACAGTTTTCAGGAAGCTTGTGCTTAATTAATGGACTGCTCACCTAGCAGCAGTGACAAGAAAACACTGAAGAGGTGGTTCTTCATAGACAAGAGAGTTGGGTAAACCAAAGTACTGGATCCTACAAAAGCTGTGTTTTCGTATCAAATATTCTAACTCTAGTACTTCAGTAACAAAATTGAAAGAATCGATCTGATCAACCATGGAGTTGAAGTCGAGTCATACTTCTCCTCTCCTCGCTGACCCTTCATCAGCGGTGAACAAGTCAGGATTAGGCGTCCCTTCTAGCTTGTTGCCTTACTCGCAGCAAGGAGCGCCGCTCTCCACTCCCAAATACATTTCGATTCCAAGGAAAAAGAATCCTGGAAAGCTCGACGACGTCGGGTCCAATGGCTGGCTCGACGCCATGAAATCCTCTTCACCTCGTCGGAAGAAGTTTATTAAGGACTTCACCCTTGATGTTGCTCAAGATGATGCAGAGATTGCTTATTGCTCATGGATGGTATTCTAATTTGCTTCTCCTATGTTTTGTTCTAACATAGAGAATTTCTCATTCGTATGTTTTGATAATAATGAGCTTATCATGTCTTATGGTCAACAGCTTAAGTATCCATCGGCACTGAACTCTTTTAGTCAAATTATAAAGCATGCGAGGCACACGAGAATAGCAATTTTTCTGGACTACGATGGAACTCTTTCTCCAATTGTTGATGACCCTGATAGCGCCCTTATGTCTAATGCGGTAAGAATTAGTAGTTCCATGATTTTAAACTTGTTTGTTTTCTTTATCACTGTCCTTATGTCTTGTGTTTCTATTCTAACAAACAACTTATGTTTCAGATGCGTTCTGCTGTTAAAAATGTGGCACTGCATTTTCCAACGGCAATCATAAGTGGAAGAAGCCGCGATAAGGTAGCTAGAGGGCTTGACTTTTCTCTTCCGAGTATTGGGATTTTATTTTAATAGTTTTATGTTTCAAAAGCTTTGTTTGGTGTTGTTGCTGATTAAGATCTCTTTCTCAGGTTTTTGATTTGGTAGGACTAACAGAACTATATTATGCTGGTAGTCATGGAATGGACATTATGGGCCCTGTTTCTAATGCAGTGTCTGGTGACCATCCAAACTGTATGAAATCCAAGGATAAACAGGTAATAATTATGTTAAAATACTTTTACAAAACTGTTTTACATTTACGTCTGCACCTAATTATGAAAGTACAGATATAGTATATCTTTGATGGTATACTACTAAACATTTTCTATCTTGATGTGTGGTATATAGGGTAAGGAGTTAAAACTCTTCCAGCCTGCTAGAGAGTTTTTACCTATGATCGACGAGGTGTGTGTAACCTTTTTTTGGTTTCATTAAGTTATGCATAGAGAATATTAGAACTTCATCACAGTTGAAAATTGGTTCTTTTAATCCATACTAAATGCAGGTCTTTAGAACCCTTGTCGAGAACACTAAAGTAATTGAAGGCGCAAAAGTTGACAATCACAAGTTTTGTGCCTCTGTGCATTATCGTGCCGTAGATGAGAAGGTAAGGATTAGTTGGTGCTTGTATACTTGTCTTCTTAAATAGCCTGAAAAATGCAGAATATATAATTGACTGACAATTTTGGTGGTGATCTGTTATCAGAATTGGCCTCTGATTGCACAGATTGTCCATGACATACTAAAGGACTACCCTCGTTTACGATTGACTCATGGGCGAAAGGTAATCAATAAGTTTTGCTTCATTCATTCATTTATGTTTAATTACAATTATTTGATTTCAAGTAAGTTTAAAATACGATCTTGCTTTTCTCTTCATGCTAGGTTTTAGAGGTTCGCCCTGTGATTGACTGGAACAAGGGAAAAGCAGTTGAATTTCTGCTTGAATCTCTTGGTATATACTCAACATCTTTCTTTCTCTTTATGTGTTTTGATTTTTTTTTTTTTTTTTCTTTGGGTGTCAATATCTACGTAGTTTTACTTTCATTGTCAATCTAATTGGTCATGTAGGGCTTAGTAGTAGAGATGATGTGCTCCCAATCTATATAGGTGATGATAGGAGTGACGAAGATGCATTTAAGGTATATTAATATTGTGACATTAGATTTTAGTTCTTTTTAATGTGGTTACTATTGATGATTAGATTTCTAATTAAGTTGAAAATTATGAACATTCCTTCAGGTTTTGAAGAAGGGGAATAAAGGTTATGGAATCTTGGTATCCTCAGTACCAAAAGAAACAAAAGCAGTTTGTTCTCTTAGAGACCCATCTGAGGTTTTAAACCAATTCTTGACTTATGGCCAATTATTAATCATGTTGATGCCATTTTTGGTCTGTATTTAAGGAAATCATTTTCTTTTCTTTTTTTTTTTTTTCAAATAATTATCTGCAGGTCATGGAGTTCCTTAAGTCGCTTGTGAGATGGAAGGAGCAAGAAGAAGCTGAATGCACTTAAAATATATTCCAAGCCATTTAGCTTTGAACTTTCATACTTTGTTATAATAGTTTGAAGGCATGATGCAGTGAGAGGAGCTGTATTATCTGCCAATTATCTTCGTTGTATTCCATCATTATTAGTACTCATCTTAATTATTTATGGTTTTTGCCAAAGAAATAAATGTTGTTCTTCCAGGGCTATTTATGTTCTTCATTTGAATATTGGTTATTGAATAAAAATATCGAACACTGAAATTATTTGTGCATCTTTACGGAGAGATTCTATGAGTTTCATTGGGATTTTGTGGCAATACTTCGAAATTGGTTTTCTCAATTAATTAATAATGGGGACTGACTTAGCTAATAAAACTTGGTTTGTATGGGAGCGTACACTTAAACAGCAAAAGGAAAAAGCATTGTATTTAAGCCATGAAAATCGTCCAAACGCCATATTTCTAAAAGAAACATTTTAGGAGTGTTAAGGACTTCTTAATTATAGATCAAAAGCTTCTTTATTATGAAAAAAAAAGTAACGAAACGAGTTGGCTCAAGTGGTAAAAGTATTTATTATTCGGGATCTCGGTCCTAAGTTTGAATTCCAGAAATAGGTGTGAAAACCTATACTCCCTAACGGGGTGAGATGAGAATTGAGTAGTAATAGATATTTTTTTTTTAATTTAAAATAAATAGAGATCATTGATTAAGCTCTACTTGAAAAAAAAAAATTACTATGAAAAAAGTTAATTTCTTGACCATAAATTAAAACTTCATTACACTAATAAAAATGTCATTCTTAAAAAAATGTACAAAAAAGCTTGTAACAAATATTCATGACATTTTTTAATCGTAAATGGTCTAAAAAGGATATTTGTGATTTTTTTTTTGATAATATTACTTTTATACCTTATATATATTATGATGCTTTGCTCAAATTATATCTTATATTTTAATTATTATCGTCATTAATCTTTAAATTTAAAATATGTTATAAACTTATAACTTAACACTAATTTAAAGTATTTAATTTACTAAGAAGTCATTTAAAAAATTGAAAATAAATCATATAAAATTGATTAGAGAATAAATTTATTAAATTATCTTTAATAAATTAACTATTTTAAATTAATATTAAGGTATAAATTTGTAACAAATATTAAATTCACGGATCAATGTTGATAATAATCAAAATACAAGATATAAATTGAACAAAGTGTCGAAATATAAAAT
>JXTB01000202.1:428622-459225 GCA_002914805.1 Parasponia andersonii | reverse complement strand
AGGAACCATCCACTGACGTGCCTCAGTCACATAAGTTCTATCTTGAGTTGAAGACTGACATCGCTGAGTTGAAGGCAAACCAGACTGAACTCAAGACGAACCAGGTGATTCTCAATGATAAACTTAATAGGTTGTTGAAGATGATGGAGGAAATGAAAGTACATCGGCAGCCAACTGGTTCTGAATCTGAGGCCACCCAGTCGGATGTCCTTCCTGAAGGGTATCAGCCAGGTGAAGATGTTGTCACAAGTACTCCCACTAAAGAGCACACTCCTGAAGAGCAGCAAACTCCCGGAGTGACAGAGTTACAAGTTGCTGAGGTGGCTACAATTAAGTTTGGGAGGAAGAAACGGGTCGGTCAACGATCTAAGAGACTCATTGACTACACCGATCCGTCAAACAAGAAGTTCAAGATTAATGATCTATGTAAACCAAACCCATTCCGGAAAATTGATCCAATATAGCTTGATACATTTAGGAGATGGCTTGTAGGACTTATTGATAACCGGAAACCAATCCAGCTTCCCACTGGTGATGCTAGTACTGGATTCTTTTTCCACCTTCAGACTCCTTGGAAGTGGCTTGCAGATGAGGTAATTGCATTTATAATTAAATGTTTCTTTCTTCATTTTAAAATCCTTGTTTATATTCACTTAAAAGTTATTGTATTTTCTCCATTTACAGTATATTGACGCAGCTTTTCGGTTGATACGAGAACGCCTTTGGCTTTTCCCAAAGACGTATAGAAAGAAAGTCGCCCTTGCAGACATAGTCTACATTGCATGTATGAATGGTCGGTGGGATGCATTCTGAAGAACTTCCAATAAAGCGAAGTTTTTGTGGGATGACCAGCTTATTGACTATGCTAAAAGAGATGCAGATCATTTCAACGTGGCTGGGCGGAGGTTGAGGAAGTTTACTATCACTTGAACATCAGTTCAAATCATTGGGTTCTTGTGTAGATAGATCTTCCTGCGCATATGCTCACGGTATATGACTCTGACTAGACATTATATGATGATACACATGTCGAGCAAGCCATGCGTCCAATGATGAAGATGTTGCCATACTTTCTGCTCAATGTAGAAGGAGTCACTGATCGCGCTGATCTTGATTTGACTACAACGACGAAACCGCGTGATTTTGATGTTAGAAGGTTACCTCCTAATGTAGTGCCACAAACAGCGAAGAGGTAATTCAATAGAATATAAGGATATTAACAAACATTTCTTCAATTTGTTATTTTGAGACTAACTAGAATTATTTTCCTTTGCAGTGGAGATTGCGGCGTTTTTGTGATTAAGCACTTGGAATGTCTGTTAGCCGACATTCTACTATCCAATGTTGTTGATGATGTTATGCAACATTCAAGACAGAAATTATGTGTAGATTTATTCTACCAGAATATAGAGCCATAGGTGTATAATATACTTGTTAGTTTTGCTAATTTTTTTAAATAATTTTATTTGGATGACATAAGGATGCATTTTCNGTATTTCGACTGTGTTTCGATTTACAGAGTCGAAATTTCAATGCATTTTCGAGAAATTTTCGATTATTGCAATTTTTTGAAAACATTATATTATTATAATAAAGTAAATAGTATTCCAAACTTATTCCAACTAAAATATTAAAATTATTCATTAAAACGGTGTACTTAAAATCCTAAAATTAAAATGATAAAATTAATAGTACAAATTTCTCAAGATACGTGATTTTGTTGTTTGATTTTCTATACAAAATTATTTATTTGAAGCTGTTGGTATCATGTACGTACAAGTTGCCCGATTGTGGCCCTTTCCACTACAATGGCTACAATGGCGTTACATTATGATCTTCTCCCCTTTTGACTTTGTACGCTTTATTTTCGGTCGGCCAGCCTTTGGTTTATAAGGAGGTGGTTCCACCATACGTCTGCTAATATCATCAGGTACATCCCATTCTTCTTCATTTCCCACTGGATATATAGTCTCTGCGTATGAGCACAGCCATGCGTCAACTGTATAATACCAGGAACATAAGGAGTATGGATTGGTGCGTAGACTTAGAGTAGCCGCCAATGCATAAGTACATGGCAGACCTGTCAAATCAAATCTCCTACAACTACAAGTCTTTGTCTGTAAGTTAACTTGACCATCTCTGTCACCGTCCATGACATAAAACTCATAGTGGCTGAGAGGCTGAACAATCAAAGTCTTCGCAGCCTCAATACGATCCTCCAATTTCTTCTCAATCTTTGTCGGTAATGGTTTATTGGATTCCATTGCCAATGTTCGTCTTTTAAAGAACCAAGTTTGTAGTGTATACCTCAGAAACTCCGCCAAAGTTGTGATTGGATACTTCCGTGCATCTCTACTCGTGTTATTAAAGTTCTCAGCGTTATTACTTGTCATTATGTTGTAACGAATGGCAGAGAAGTTTGCACGGCTCCATTTCTCAATGCCTATTTCTTCTAAATAATTAGCAATGGCTTGATCCTTGACATTGATCTTCTCAAAATGATGAAGAAAGTCACTCATCTGATAGGATTTTGTCGCCAAGAAGTACTCACTGTAGCAATGATCAGTCTTGAATTTTGCTTGGATATTCATACCAATATGATGTATGCAAGCTCCGTGGTGTGCTTTAGGGAACACAGTCGATAATGCATTCATAATACTTGGGTATCGGTCCGATACGAAGACCAAGTTCTCAACGTCTCCAATTGCTTCCTTTAGTTTCACGATAAAATACATCCAGGAGTCGTTGTTCTCTGAGTCGACTACTCCAAATGCAACAGGATACAACTGCATGTTTGCATCTTGTGCAATCGCAGCCAACATTGTCATTGTCCCTCCACAGTTTGTTTTTAAGAAGGATCCATCCACACATAGCATAGGACGGCATGCTGTTTTAAAGCCCCGAATAGATGCACCCAGTGACATGAAGAAATACTTGAAACATCCCATCTCATCGGTCTCTAAATGCGTGACTGTTCCTGGATTAGTCTTCTCTAACATATATAGGTAAGATGGCAGTTTTTGATATGAACCATCCACTGTTCCCCTCACATATAGAAGTGCTTTTTCCCTACATCTCCATGCCTTTTCATATGTCATGTTAATCCCATAGTCTTTAGAGAAATCGTCGATTATTGATCGAGGAGAATAATTAGGGTTGGCTGGATTTGTGTACTTTCTCTTAATGCAATGTCCAATAACCCATGGTGCTGCTTGTCTGTTGTCCTTATGCCTTATTGCCAACGAACATGTGTGTTCAGGCACATATCTTCGCACCTCAAACATGTCAGATTGCTCCACCTTTCTAGCTCGCAACTGCCACGTACAATTGTCGTCTATATATGTTATAAACCAACAGTCTTTGCCTGACTTTTTTACCTTGAACTCAAAATTGCACTTCATTGCATGCAAGTGCAGCTTCAGCTTCAAGTCTTCCTTATTCTCAAATAGTTGACCGATCACGATTTTCACTGAATTAGAAGATCCAACTGACAAGTTGTTAGGTGTTCCCTGCGGCAATTCTCCCTCTGAAAACAAGGGAGCACTCCACTTCACTTCATTATTTACTATTCTTACTCTACGTACTCGACTACTTGAAGTCCCTGTTATTGTCGCTAGAGTCTTAGCTACTTCACCAAAGCATTCCTTTAACTCATCTATTTTCTTTGCACCTGTTTTAGGTACAAATGAAGTATTTTGACTGCAACCCTCACCCACAGGTGTCAACTTCGATAAAATGGACACACATAAAGGAGTACGGTTCTGAATAGAGTAAGACATCTCCTCAAGCCAAATTTCTAGGTTACTATCAGAGGTAATCTTCGTTGGAGGAATAGGAATTCCATCTCCACCATCACATTTATAAACAACCTTAAGTTCTAAATCAAAACGATTTTTATCAACTCCAATCACCTCATACAGCTTATCTACAAGGGTCACAAAAGTTATACCCATCCATACACCTATGGCCTTACTTTCTTTAGCAATATAAGACCATAATATTTTCTCTGATGAAAACTTCTATTCACCGTTATACAAAACTATGATGTTGAAACGTGACTCTGTAGATGAAACAAAAAAAAGAAATTAGATTCAACAGAACAAATCATAAAATGTAAACGGAAGAATCTATATTTTTAGCCATCGAAAATTGGTCGAAATTGGTCGAAAGAAATAATCGAAATAGTCATCGAAAATAGGTCGAAAATTCGACTACCATCGAATTATAGTCGAAATATAGTCGACGAAATTCTTACATCTCAGACTTCAGCAAAATTTGGTCGAAATTATAATCGAAATATATCGAAATTGATTGAAAAAATAATTGAAATAGTCATCGAAAAAAATAATCGAATAGTCATCGAAAATATGTCGAAAATTCGACTACCATCGAATAGTCATCGAAAATAGGTCGAAAATTCGACTACCATCGAATTAAAGTCGAAATATAGTCGACGGAATTCTTGCATCTCAGACTTCATCGAAATTTGATCGAAATTATAATCGAAATACATCGAAATTGATCGAAAAAATAATCGAAATAGTCATTGAAAAAAATAATCAAAATAGTCATCGAAAATAGGTCGAAAATTCGACTACCATCGAATTATAATCGAAATATAGTTCGACGAAATTCTTACATCTCAGACTTCATCGAAATATGGTCGAAATTACATCAAAATTCGATGCTTATACTGAGGCACTCTAATTTTTTGAGAAATCCAGACTTTTGCAGGTTATCTCAGACCCAGAAAACAATTTTTAATGTATAAATTATGCTCCTAACATATCGAAACTCAGTTAAAAACCATTTCAAATAGTATCCATAATATTTAAACAAATAAATTATATACCCATTTCGCAGATTTCCGTCCTCCGTCTTACTGCCACGTCTTTTTTTTGTTTTTTCAACTTTTATCCTTTCTTCTTTTCTGCTCTTAGAATTTCAGCTCCTTAGACAGTGTGATAAATTCAAGCATGAAATTACATGAAAGATTGTGAGGATATAGATGGAGGAATAAGGAGTTACAGTTTGGTTAAAGAGGAGAAGAGCGACATATACATTATAAACCAATTATTAAGAGCAGAAGTGACATTTCAGGTGGGTCTATGCATATTTTTCAGAGTTTTATTGAGGGAAGCATATGTGCCAAAATATGCCTCTTATAATGCATATTTAACCTAATTTCCCTTAATTGGAGGCCTTGGTTACAATGCTTCACTTGTACTAGTGCCCAAAAAAATAAGTTACAAGCCACATATATGAGTTTTGTTAAAAATGCCAAACATACATGGGATAACATTTTGTAAAACTTGAAAAATATTAGAAAACTTGCTTTCACATTTTTCTTTAGGCGCCAGTGCCGGTGGGGTACTATAGACCCACCAGTATATATGCATATTATCATGCAAAATTATTTGAGAAGAGCTAATAAATTAACAATACTTTTTTAAACTCTTCACCTTACACTTTAAGAATGTTAAATTATATTGGAAATTACTTTTAAACAGTAAAGCTCTTACACTCGAAATAGTTTTATCCAAAGGTTTAATTTTTTCGTTAAAAAAAAATAATAATAATTACTTTTTTTATATATTTTTTATTTTGATATACCATGCGTTTCAATTACTATTAACATTCATATTCAAATTTAGAATTTGTAACAAATTTATGAAATTTTGGATCAAATATTAATTTTTACTAATATATTTACCAAAATATCTTTTTAAGTTTATATTTATATATATTTGAAAAGAAATTTAAAACTTATTCATGATTGTTTATGTTTATAAACAATATTTACTATTTATTATTTTTGTTTTATTTTAAATATTTGTTTTTTAAATTATTAATTATAAATATTTTTATATTTAAATTAAGTATTAAATGGTATATCTTAAAGTTAAAAAAGAGTATTTTAATAAATTTAACGGTCAAATTTAGAGAGTCTATAAATTTGTTACGATAAAAAAATATAAATATAAATTAGAAAAATGGGGAAAAAAAGAAAAATCATTGTCATTGTCGTAAAATAATAATAAAAGATACAAAGAGCTTTGCTGATCCAGTTTTAATAAGCTGAGTACACTCACAAAAGTCCCAACTGAAATCTCTCTCTCTCTCACACGAACGAAATGTCAGTCTCCTTGCAATCTCCGCCTTCTTCAGCTCTCTCCTCTTCTTCCTCTATCCAGGTACTCTCTCTCTCTCTCTCTCTCCCTCTTTCTCTCTCTCTCTCTCTCTCTCTCTCTATATATATATGTATATATATATCTCACTGGTTCAGACTCATCGATTCGCTGCAGGGAAGGAGGTTGAGCTTCTCCAATGGATCTAAAGCTTCTAATTTGATCATCTCTTCCAAGCTTCCGAAACCCTTCCCTGTAATTCGAGCTTCGTCTGGTTCCTCTTCCTCTCTCGACACTGGTTCTTCACTCTCTCTCTCTCTCTCTCTCTCTCTCTTCCTTGAATACATTTACATATTTCGCATCAAATTCGCTGAATTTTGAAAATTGTCACTTGTCAACTTCTCATTTTGCTCTGCTCAATAATAATGCTTTTTAGGGTCGGGGACTGAATTAGAGGCCATCTCTGCATTCAGTGAGATCGTTCCGGACACTGTTATTTTCGATGATTTCGAAAAGTAACACAAGTTTCTCTGCTGTTTACGTTTTTCATTCCTTCGTTTATAGAAATACCCTTAAGTCGTTTCTTGCTATATTTCACTTTTTATTATGTAGAGTCTCCGGTTATTAAAGATGAGTCTTCTCAGTAATTCTAAGTTTATTTACTGATTTTTTGTGGAATACACAGGTTTCCTCCCACTGCTGCTACAGTCAGCTCTTCACTCCTATTGGGAATTTGCGGCCTTCCGGACACAATATTTAGGGTAACTACCACTCAATCTCATGGAGTTAGAAAATTGAATTGTATTGAAATAGTTATGTAGGCTTAGTTTAGTTGGAATAACGAATTGGGTTCTTCTGATTTTCGGGTTTATGTTTTTATGTTGTATAGAGCGCTGTGGATACAGCTTTGGCAGATTCAGAGTGTTGTAAGCTGGAAAACTCTGAGCTGAGGTTGTCTTGTTTCGCTAACAAGGTTGGATTAATCATATGTTAAAATGTTGGAAAAGCATATAGCTTCTTGAATTAATAAGAATCATTTTACGATCTTGTTTTGCGGTATAGGCTCTAGTGAATGTGGGCGGTGATTTGGCAAAACTAGTCCCTGGTCGAGTTTCAACAGAAGTGGATGCCCGACTTGCTTATGACACACATGGCATCATTAGGAAGGTATTGCTGTGTTTTTTAATTCCCTTTTTGGGTGATTGATGATTCTGTATTGTTCGAGCTATCAAAAATGTGTTTTTGGAGATTAAATCATCACTATGCACTCCATTCTTCAAACTTTGATTAGTGTATCTCCTTAAAAGTGCTCAAGGATGAGAAATGAGATACAAATATGTATTCTGTATCTGTTTCACAATCAGGTTTCCATAGGTGTGTGGTAGGCAATTTGGGTGCCAGATTGTTTTTTTGTGCCTATAGACGATCTTACCACTCTGATGCTAGTGCTTTCCTTGCTATTTCTTTTACTGCAGTCTGATACCTGTACTTTGTCAACAAACGTAGGTTCATGATTTGTTGAAGTTATACAATGAAATTGATGTCCCTGTTGAGCGTTTGTTGTTCAAAATTCCTTCAACTTGGCAAGTAAGCTTTTTATCTTAAGAATTTTCTTCATGGAATTCACTCATGAAAGTTCATAGTTCTTTTCATCCTTCTCTTGCCTCTTTCTAATTATGGCTTTGTTCAGGGAATAGAGGCTTCGAGATTACTGGAATCCGAGGGCATACAAACTCATTTGACTTTTGTATACAGGTCTTCTATTTGTTCTAATTCATGATTGACCCCATTTTTTTCTTCCATAGATTTGGCATGATACTCATCCACTTTTAATTTAATTAACTTTGTGTATCTCCTGTTGTTCCCTCTTCGTTGGTTTTATTTTAGTACTTTGTTCATGAATATTGATGGTTTCCTTGTTCTTTTTTAGTTTTGCTCAAGCTGCGGCAGCAGCCCAAGCTGGCGCATCTGTTATTCAGATATTTGTTGGTCGAATCAGGGTAATCTTCTACCTTTAAATCTTGAGTGATCTTGATTTGCTAAGTTTCATGTCGTTGATTTTCATATTTATTATTCAGGATTGGGCTCGCAATCATTCTGGTGACCCTGAGGTAGAAGCTGCTCTGAAACGAGGAGAGGATCCTGGGATTGCCTTGGTTAGTTTAACAGCATTAAAATCCTAATTTCATAATTGCATGTTTTCTTGTTAAAGAGAGAAAATGTTGGAAAATTGAAATGTTGTCTCTAGACATACTTTGATAGTGTGGTTTGGATTTTAATTGCAATTAAATCCCCTTTTAGATCTGTGATTAATTATAAATGGGAGGTCTTTCGTTTATACTTTGACATCTAACATAGACATATTAACCAATCTTATAAACTGATCATTGCTTTTAGACCATTCATTGCTTTGACCTTTTTGGTAGAATACATTCAACTAGTAACGGGAGGTCTTTCTTTTATTCTCTGTCACTCCATTCTTTGCTTTGAACTAGTTGTTAGAGTACCTTCAACTTGGACCTTATTCATTGTTGATGCAAGGTTCTTCTTGGTATCCATATTATACTAAGACACCATCATAGTCAAAGTTTCTTACCTCAGCTCACATGTTTCTGTATTTAATTTCTTAATGTGAGCGATGACTAAGGAGTGAACTTTTGCCGAGGATAACAAACACAACTTTTTGAGATCTGATTTTTTTTTTTTTTTTGGTGCCTATTATTCCAGGTGACAAAGGCTTACAATTACATCCACAAATATGGACATAAATCAAAGTTGATGGCTGCAGCAGTTCGAAATAAGCAGGATTTATTTAGTCTTATAGGGTAACTAATAACTCTACAGGAGTCGCCTTAGAGATCTTATGTAACTTTATTTTCTTGACTAGTTTGACTTAAGGAATAGTCTTCATGTTCTTGTTGATCCTTATTTTGTTTCCCAGGGTGGACTACATCATTGCACCGCTGAAGGTATTGCAATCTCTCAAAGAATCCGTCGCTACTCCCGGTGAGAAGTACTCCTTTGTGAGGAGGCTATCCCCAGAGAATGCTGCCATCTACAATTTTAGTAAAGAAGAGGTCTGCTTTCTTCTGCAATTCTCATTTTCCTTTCCTACTTCTACATCATGTGTAACCCGCAAAAATAGCTAAAAATTAGTATAAGAAACTAAAAATGTTGAGAATTGGAAGACACATTATACTTTTAACAATAAAAATTTGTTTCAGGGATGTTCCATTTAGAACTTTAGCCAACCTGCATTTTGTATTCTCATCCTAAGTTGACTCTCAAGTTACCGTAATTAGCTAACTGACTGAAATCCCTTTGAATATTCAGCTCACAAGGTGGGACCAGTTGAGCCTTGCTTCATCGATGGGGCCCGCAGCTGTGGAGCTTCTGGCTAGGGGACTGGACGGTTATGTTAATCAGGCGAAGCGAGTTGAGGAGTTATTTGGGAAGATTTGGCCACCTCCAAATGTGTAGACTGGTACTTTGTCTGTTGCTAACTGGATCTTTTGCCTTGATGAAATAAGAGAGCAGTCTTTCCTTTTTTTAGCTTTCTTTCTGCTCTTTTCTCTTGGACATTATAATCCTTGTCTATTATCTCAACCAATGTCAAAATCTTTGCCATCATTTGAAACTTGAGCATTACGCACCATACACCATAATTTTAATGCAAAAATTGGACGCTTATTTGGCAACATGCTTAATCTTTCTTTTTGAATAGCCTCAATTCACATTTGATGTGCCTATTGCTAGCCAGCTGATGTTATGAGAAATTTCTCCATTCTCATGGATATTTCATATTAAAATTGGCACTTAATTAACGAAAAGAAAAACTCTGGTAATTGAACTTTTTAAAGTTTAGAAACTCAGTCAGCAGGAGATCAATTTGATTTTTTCTTTTCGAAAGGACTCTTTTATTTTCAGTTGCAAAGCTTCATGAACGTCTAGAATTGGTGTATAAAATTAATTGTTTTGACTTTTTAGATATAGGTCGACTGGCCGATGCTTGTTTGTAGTTGTAAGAGACCTTTTTATTATCGTTTAAGTTTTTATGTTACTGTTTTTCTCCCCTTTTGGTGAATTTAGACCTAGGGTATACTAAGTAGCCCTTTCTGAGAGAGTTACTCAGCTCGTAAATATTTTTTAAAACTAACTCATATTGTCATATCACACCTATAAGATTACTTTGGATACGTTATCCCTTACATACTAAAATATGTTATTTTTCAATAAATCCTAAATTATTACATCCTAAAATATGTTATTTTTCAATAAATCCTAAATTATTTCCGTGAAGCACGTTGTTAATACTGCCGGGTTCTAATTTCGATCATGGCGGTGCCTCTGCTCTACGAAGTTAAAAAATTTCAACTATTTCTTCCAGCCGTTGAACATGGTCTGCAGCCTAACTTTGTTTTTATTTCGAGATAGTAGAAATTTTTTAACTAAGGTTGAGTTTCGATAATTTTTTAATTCTAAAATTTTCATTCAAATAAGTCCTATGTTTGTAAATAAAGTTTATTTTGTCTCATTTTTTTATCACACACTTTAAACGATGGTCAAAATTAACGGTGTCCCCAATTTTAAAGTTTGTACCCTTATATGATAAATTGTCTTTTGTTGGATATGTTGTCGTTTACTCGGGATACTGTCGTTTTTAGATTTTATGCTGAATATGTGGTCGTTTTCCTTAAAATGTTGTCGTTTTGATCTGTTTGTCGTACATGGGTTGTCATACTTTAAAATGTATTGTCCTTTTGTGAATGATCATCTTTTCTCTTTTGCTATACAATGTTGGTCGTTTCGTAACATACTGTCGTTTAAACCTGAAATTGTTGGTTTTTATTTTCTTTTTTTATTATTGTCATTTCGTCTGCTGCGGATCATCATCTTCTCCTGTTGACATTATGTCGTTGCATCCTCATGTTAGAAAGCTCCTTTCCTGTACATGATGTTTCACGTTAGAAATTACCCTTAAAAATAGATTCTTCTCTTTCTAAATGGAATGTAACTGAGAGTGAAAGATAGTATATCATTCTAAAAGAATTATTAATATCAAGCATTACAGAAGTGAACTGTAACAAATTAATCAATAAATCTATCTATAATGGTTAAGACTAAATGTCGTTCAGTATGAAAGCTGGGTTATTATATTTTGTATTTGAGCAATACTTTGGACACCACACTAATAGATGTGTGAGTTCACTGAGGCTTACCGGAAAATCTACATGTGGGACTCATTTCTCTTTTGACTTTCAATATAACAATTGTTAATGTTATGGGGACACTAATATAGGTGTAAGATCGAATACAAAATTCACATGTGGATCCCACGGTTTAATAGTGTATGGTTATATAAATATATGTGTGTGTGTGTCCTTTGACATTTTTTTAGCACACTCGTCTTTTTAGCATTTTTGTTTTTCTCTTCTGCCTAGTTCCAATGTAGCCTTGTTCATTGTGTACAAGGGTAAAGGCAAAATGGTGGAGCAGGGGGTTAACCGCCCTCAACTTTTTCCCTTGTAATTAGTATATGAAGTGAATTTTTTTTTCTCTATTTTGCCGTTGATAAAATTTTCTTTTTACACCCCATTATAAGATGTGAATTATCGAATTTACTCCAACTTAAAATTTATTTATATTTTTTAACTTTCATTTTCTATTAATTTTCAAAATCAAAATTAAAGGAAAAAAAAATAGAATAAGAAAAACTATTCATTTTTCACAAGCACTTCTAATTTTCATTCCTTTACCAGAATAAGAAAGAAAAGATAATTTCTTTATGAGAATAGAAAATCAAAGAAAAAAGGTAGAATTTTTAGTTAAGAATTATAGTGGTTAAATAACGATAATTCACTTGTCATACGTGTTAAAATTTTTGGTATAAATTTTGAGATATCTAATATCTTACTTTTACTTAAATTCTGTAAAATACATTTTATAATATGCTTTATTGTCATTTAAATTAATACTATTATAAAATTTTAGTTATTTTTTATCTGATTATTGTATCTTAAAATCTTCCTATGCCCGACCCCCAAAAAGTAAGTCACTAATTGCATAATAGGCTACGTGACAATTCGCTCAAGCCTCTCAGAGTTACCTCTCAAAACTCTCGGACGTTTTTAGTTTTGGAAGTCAATGTCACGGTGTTGAACTATTACTTTTTACATTGCACTTCGACCCCATGACAGGACTTCCAAAACACCAAGCCATTTTTTTTTTTTTTTTTAATCTTCAATTTAATAGTTCTAGTTTATTGATGTTCTTCATGGACCCAACTGGGACTAGCTGAGGCTGCTGATTAGATACACTCAAAAATAGATAGAATACAATAATAAAAGTGTCTATAGCATGCTTTTTTTGATCCAAATCATATCAATATTAAACCATCTTGCGGGCAATAATTTCTGACATGGTAAAATAGGAAGGCTGATCTGGCAGTGGATCATGGTGGCACTAAATAAATCCAAATCAGTAATGTACATTTTGTATACAATATGGCATAATTTTATGTCAATATTCATTATATAGCTAGTCTCGACGTTAACCCTACACCGACTTAAAGTAAATATAGCATATAGTCTCTTATGACCTTTAAAATGTTCCAGCTGACGTAGATTATAGAAAATTGATAAATTGATCTCAAGGCATAAAGGATATTATAATTTGAACTTGATTGATGTAAAATTTGATTAATTTCCACCTATCTTTTATTCTTTCATAATTAATTCCTTCTTAACTTTAACCAACAGGGCAATTAAATCAGGATATGATGTTTATTCAGTTGCCAAATTAAAGGTCTGATGAAGCTATAAGACTGAACTGAAGAGATATATATAGGCAAGTTGCAATGATCCATACACATGGAGCTTTGAAAACTAAAGGGACCAAAATTAACTAGAATTAAAAGTAAATAAATTTATTTAAAAAACTGAAAAAATATATTTATTTACACTCTTGGCAGTTGGGGTCATGGCCATTACGGCATATCAGTTGGTAGCTAGCTAGAGTCTGGACCCATGGTATAACACTTAAACTAACACAATGTGTCTCCTCTATCCCGAGGATCTAAACTAAGATCAGTAGGACATCCTCGAAAGTACTAATAATCTAGACTAGCAATTTCTTTTCTTGTCTTTCTGCCTCAAATTATTGACAGATGACATGCAAGAGGCAGTGAGAGGAAAATTTAGGAGATGTTTCCAATAAAATAATCTTCAGGACCTTAATACAACTTCATGCTTCTGTCCACCCAAATTAAGACGAGAAAGAAAAAAAATTCTTAAACCATATCATTAAAGAAAGAGGGGTTTTGGTAATAAAAAAAGTGGATGAAATATCGGCGATTTACTCCCATTTAGTTAGACTTTTAAAAACGAAGTGGAAAATCGAACTCTTAATATCACTATTTTAAAAGAGAAAATACCTTAAATACCTTATTTTTTTAAGTAAAATAAGATTTTAAAATAGAGCGTCTTATCACTTCGATCACCAAAGAAGAGTCGGGAAAAATACTTGAACTATATGGTTAAAGAAAGAAGAATATTTCATTAATTAGTCAGAATTTATCATATAAAAGTAAGAATGCGAATACGAGTGATTGGTTTAAAACTAGTTCAATTAAATATTAGTTTTTTTTTTGGGGGGTTTGTGGGGTAGTGGTGTATTCATTTTCTAAGTATTCCAAATAAATCATCTCATATTCGATTATTACGTCCAGTGGTGATTCCTCAATTAATTGCCAAGGAGATTTCAAAACCTCAGAAAAGTATTTTATAAATAAAACTAATTTATGTCTTGTTTGATGATGATTACATGGTTTACCGGTCTATTTTCTAATTAACCTTAATTTCTCATTAATAATCCACTTGAACATAATGACATCAAACTGAAACTTCCAAAGCCTTGTCAAGAAGAAGAATAGTTCAAACCTCTGACAATTCTAAGACGTCTCTCACATATGAGACGTTTCTCACAGATGGTTTAATGTTTATCTTCTTCTATTATCAAACTTAGATAAAAAAAAAAAAATTTCCATTTTTCCTATTTGATCCCATAATGTTCCTCCTCGATTCTGGACCAACCTGAACTTGCCAATCTCAAGCTGTAATAGGATCCAATGACACAACAAAAACAAATAGGAAAAATAATCTGTACAGGGATGGATCCCATCCAATAATCCACATCCATTATGGTCAGAGGAGAAAATCTTGTGTGGGAAATAAAATCATGACGTGGTAACAAGAAAAAAGGTTAAACACTGGCATTTGTACCAAATCCAAATGATATGATGTGATGGTCGAGTCAGCACTTATTTTACATTTGTTGGGCCATTAATTTCTCAACTTTCTCGATTTAAACTCTAATGTACTATACCCGGGCCCTTGCAAGCTAACACCTGTCCTAACGTGATTTCGTGGCTACCTTTTTCTAGGGAATTAATAAATTATAGGGATGACCCTTTGATATGGGTATTGAAAAATCATTGAGGTACACGTGTTAGCATCGATTTTTGCCATTTGTTGGATTAAAGAAAAGTAGAAATCTGAACCACATAGACTATATTATCTATGAAAAGAATAAAAGGCACGATCATAACATCATTTCATTTTGTATGGAGTTATTCATTCCAACCACATTTCCTTCTATCCATCTATTTTATATTAGAAAAATATTATAAACATCAATAGTGTTGAACGAAGTGCTAACAGTAATTAATAAATTAAGTTTATATGTGTTTTATTTAAAATGTAATTATAATTAATCTGGATATTATTAGTATAACTCATTATATTATATTATGTAACTCTAGAGTCTAGATTAATTGATTATTGTCGTTTTACTTTCTTTAATTTCGTCTATATTAATAACTCCTGTGTATATCTGTGTATATACTATGATAGAATTGCATGTGGAAATCCGGAAGACCATATGGGGGTTTGCATGTGAAACATTAATTTACAAAGAATATGGGAAAGAATACAGAGTATGGCGATCTGGTCTATGTTGTTTTGTTGTTATTATTAGCTTAGTTTTTTTACTCAATAATGCAATACAATGTAAGAAGCCAAGGGGGGGACAAAACGCAATCAAGGCTTTGAATAATAACATGTTAAATATTAAAAGAGAAGTGGGCTTTTCAAGCCTAGTCATCAATTATTTACATGTGGCCAGGAACCGCTCTCTCCAATAATTATTTATTTGTGTGGATACATATGAATGCCACGCAATGCTGCCTTGGCAATTAACATTAGTTTATTGTGTGTGATTGAAGATTGAACCCGGAAAGACCAATAGTCAATTCTCAATACTACTATCCTTTTTGAGGGCTTTTTTTCTCAAACCCTTGATTGCTACAAATAATTGCCGTATCCAGGCTCCTTTAGAGACAATAGACCCTAATAATGTAGTAGAATATTGCAAAATAGACCCTAATAATGTAGTAAAACATTGCAAAAAATAACAATATATATCAAATAAATGACTTATGTTAGTTCATAATAATATATGCTAAACTCTTATTTATATACTCAGAATCCTGTCTTTAGTTTTTGATGGTCTTCTGGAATTTTCCTTGTTTATAATAGTATAGTTTGGTTCAATTTTATCACTAACTTCTTTTTTTTCTTTTCTTTTTATATGTCAATGGCCAAGTATTTATATTTTCACCCTTAGTATATTTACTTATATTTTTAGTTTTTAGTTTTGGTTCATGCACGGAATATATAACGTATTTTACACTTGGTATATACATTATATATTTGATATAATGACCATTTTTGTTTCAATATTTGAAAAAAAAAAAAGATATTTATTTAAAGTGGGTCCAAAATTGGTTGTTTTGTTACAAGATCGTATTAACTTTCTATTAAATGAGGATTTATTTAGGGGCTATTAAATGAGGATTTAATAATCAGTTTAACTATTGAACTCGTTCATTGGAGTTATTTTTTAAAATTTAATTATTTTGTTGAAATGAGATTGCAAAAGGATACTGCTTACACGAATTTGAAATGAGATTGCAAAAGGATTTAAGTATACAAAAACTACCTTTTTAAGGTAAATCTGAATCCACAATGAAATCTGAGAATATATAGGCCCGACCAAACTAGTAAAACCGCCTATAATTGAAAGTTCTCTAAGTTGGAATTGACATCGTTACCCAACCTAATCTTGTCATTCTCTCATATTTTGCTTCCAATCATAATGACAGTATTTGCATAAAACACGTGGAGCTAATCTTCCATACACCTATTCCAATTAGGAAGGAAACAACCATGAGTTAATTTTATTTATATTAATAATATATTTTCTCTGGAAAATTAAAAGTTGAAAGTAATTAAAACATTAACAAAGTTGAAAGAAAAAAAAAAAAAGAAAATTATTGTGCATGACGACATGACCACAGTCCAAAATTTTTAAAAATATGAAAATGTTTGGCCACCAAACATACGAGGGAGGTATCAAATCACAGACCAATATGTTGTCCCATGTTTCACGGCTAATTAAAAAAAAATGTCAATCAAGTACAGCTCATGAAAATACATATATGCAATATACTTACATAGATAATTACACATATACATATACAACACACATGCATATAGATCGACTATAATCTACAAAAGTACATATCTAAATCTATATAAATTGGTCCGCCTATGCTATCCAAAAAACCAAACCATTATATATAGTCTCCGCTCTAACAAACCAACACCACCGAAATGAAACACTCCTCCCATTAATCTAGCAAAATCACTAAATCTTAAATCCCATAATTTATACATTTCTTTTCTCTTCCATTTTATTTGTTTCTTTTTTCTTTTTTTCTTCTTTGTGATTAAAAACATAGTCCCATTATGGTGGACTCTCAGCCATTTCTTTCCTACCCTTCTCCTGTGGACCCCACATCCCTTCCTACCTCGGTCGGCCAAACTGATCGGCGGCGGCGACCCATTAAAGGGTTGGTGGCGGTGGTTTATGGGTTGTTAATGGTTGCTCTGTTCGCGGTCATAATCGGGAGCAAAGACGGCCCACGTGGAGTTCATCATTATGAGGGTCAAAATGACGTTGTTGGATCGTTGTCCAAGTCGAGAGAATCGGCGGCGCCGGAGACATTGCGGCCGGCTTCTTCTCGCGGCGTATCTGCCGGTGTATCGGAAAAGACGAGCCGGCTATTCTCCGGCGAAAACTCGGTGGCGTTTCCTTGGAATAATAGCATGCTGTCATGGCAGAGAACGGCTTTTCATTTTCAGCCAGAGAAGAATTGGATGAATGGTACATTTCTCTCCTTTTTTAATTATTATTATTTTTTAACTTTTTGTTTTTTTGGAGGGTAAGTTTCTTTTTTCTTTTTTTAGTTTTATTTGTAAGAGAGAATTATCTATCATGGTCGGAGAAAGTGTTTCAACTTTTGGAAAATTAGAAAACAAAGTCCACACGTATGTCTATTGTGTTGTATAGTTAATTATTTAAACTTTTCCCATTTTTTGGTCAATTTCTCTATTCGGACTATTGAATTGGATGGTGCTTCATTTTGCGATAGACTTGATTTAGTTGTTAAAAAAAAAAACTAGTATGATACAGATTTTTCTTTTCAAGGTGGTATGGTAAGATTTTTTATACGTATTACTTCATTTGGTCAGCCCAAAAAGTCGAAAGTAGGTTAAGCACGTGAGGTAAAAAAGAGGGGGATAGAAGAGGTCAAATAGACCTGCAAAACGTTTTTACCTTCTAATGTGGGTCCTAATTTAGTGTTGAGTTTTTTTTTTTTTTAATATAATCTAATGTAAATTCTTACTGTTGATATTAAAATAATTTAAAACTATGTGGTTGCTGATTCTTCTTCTTTATGTGAACTGTCACTGCTCTGACCTGGAATCTGCTACTTGCTGCTTCAGATCCAAACGGTAAGACAACGCTCAATTCTTTTTTTTTTTTTTTTAAATGTTGTATTTTAAGAGCAAAGCAACTCATCCGTGAAATTAGATTTATAAATTACAATTCCCAATTGCTAGAGCAAGATCTAAACCCAATTGGATTTTGAAAATTATGATTTGATTTGACAAAAGAATTTTTGTGACAAGTAAAAAGCTGTCAAATAATTTTGCCTACATTTTTGCAGCTGTATAGTTAACTTTTTCCATGGCAATTGGCAAAATCACATGACACATACAAAGATAACGAGGACAACCATCATTGCCCGTCCCCATATCTAAACTTCACATCATTATGCACTCTTTCTTTTTTTTTTTTTTTAAATAACTTTTCTTTATAGTTAATTGGTGACCAATGACCATTTGCTTAATTTTGTTCAATAAATTAGGAACATTGATTAACATATCAATACAACAGTTGAACAAAAAAAAAATTTGAACACTAAGTTGGTGTGTTACATATTATTGTACTGTGTACATAAATTGTGAAATGTGAAACTGTCTATGGGCATGTCTTTTGGGACTTTGTAATTGTAATTGTAATAATAATAATAATAATAATAATAATAATAATAATAGTAATATGTGCAATTTGCTTTCCATTAATAGGCCCGTTATACTACAAAGGATGGTACCACTTTTTCTACCAGTACAATCCCAATGGTGCAGTATGGGGAGACATAGTTTGGGGTCATGCTGTATCCGCAGACTTGATCCACTGGCTTCACCTCCCCCTGGCAATGGTGGCTGACCAATGGTACGACGCCAACGGTGTCTGGTCCGGCTCCGCCACCATTCTCCCTGATGACCGGGTTGTCATGCTATACACTGGCTCAACCAATGAGTCAGTGCAAGTCCAAAATCTTGCATACCCTGCTGATCCATCTGACCCGCTTCTAATCAAATGGGTCAAGTACTCGGGCAACCCGGTACTATTTCCGCCTCCTGGCATCGACAAGAAAGACTTCCGTGACCCGACGACGGCTTGGTTGACATCAGAAGGGAAGTGGAGGATCATTGTAGGGTCCAAGATCAACAAGACTGGCATTTCTTTAGTGTATGATACAGAGGATTTTAAGAGCTATGAGCTCTTAGATGGGATACTACATGGTGTCCCTGGGACTGGCATGTGGGAGTGTGTAGACTTCTATCCTGTGTCTAACACTGACGACCAAGGTTTGGACACCTCAGCTAATGGACTTGGAGTAAGGCATGTGGTGAAGGCCAGCCTTGATGATGATAGACATGATTACTATGCAATTGGGACTTATGATGAGAAGAGTGGTAAATGGATTCCTGATAACCCTGAGATTGATGTTGGGATTGGTATTAGGTATGACTATGGTATTTTCTATGCTTCCAAGTCTTTCTATGACCAAAAGAAGGGAAGGAGAGTGTTGTGGGGCTGGATTGGGGAATCTGATAGTGAACTTGCTGATGTGAAAAAAGGATGGGCATCACTTCAGGTACCTTTACTACTAAGTCACACTAATTTTGGAACAAATTGCTAAATATGACTAGTATTGGATTTCCATTAGTATTAAATTGTTCAATGGGTCACTTGACACAACATGTTATGAATTTCTGATTGGTTAAAATATAAGTCATGATCCTCAATCCTGTCACTAATTACTATGGGAACACCTCCTTTCACTATGGTGATTGATTTTTATTTTTTTTTGGCAATAATTTTAGGGCATTCCTAGGACAGTATTGTTGGATAAGAAGACGGGCACCAACCTACTTCAATGGCCAGTTGAGGAAATTGAGAGTTTGAGATTGAGCAGCAAAGAGTTCAAAAATGTTGAGGTCAAACCCGGGTCAGTGGTGCCACTTGATGTAGGCACAGCCACACAGGTCAGAATTGTTTTCTTTCTTAAATGTCTCCAAAATCTTCCACATCTTGGGAATATTTATAGGCTCACAAGAACTTCTCTCCCAATGGAACAGCTCGACATTGTAGCCGAGTTTGAGATGGACAAGAAGGCCTTGGAACAGACGGCTAAAGCCAATTACACAGAGTTCAGCTGCAGCAAGAGTGGTGGTGCTGCTCAGCGTGGTGCTTTGGGACCATTTGGTCTTCTGGTTCTAGCAGATGACAGCCGTTCTGAGCAAACTCCTGTGTACTTCTATATAGTCAAAGGATCTGATGGCAGTCTCAAGACTTTCTTTTGTACTGACCAATCAAGGTACTTTATTTCATGAAATTCCCATTTATGATATTTGTTGGTGTTCTCAGTGACAGTAATCATTGAGGCCAGCTTTTAGTACTTAATGAAAACACATTTGTTTGATTTGTGATCTCTTGTAGGTCTTCTGTGGCTAATGATGTAGATAAACAAATCTATGGTAGCTTTGTTCCAGTACTAAAAGATGAAAAGCTCTCTGTTAGAATACTGGTAAGTGGTCCTATTTTTGCATACTTATAGTTGAGTAAATGCCATGGTGTATACTTGATAGTTAAGTATCATAATTCATAAAAATGGTTGATAATGTTTCAGGTAGACCATTCCATAGTCGAAAGTTTTGCTCAAGGAGGAAGAACAAGCATCACATCCCGGGTTTACCCGACAAGGGCGATCTACGGAGCCGCCCGGATTTTCGCATTCAACAATGCTACGAAGGCCAGCGTAAGGACTTCACTCAAGATATGGCAGATGAACTCTGCTTTCATACGGCCCTTTCACCCTGAAAAGAAGAAGCATCATAGTTTATAATTGAAGTAGCTAAGTACATGCTTTTTGTTAATTGGTAATTAACAATTTAATTACCTCATTGCAACCCCAAAGTGTTCCATACAGCTTTGCCAATTTACCACTCTCTGGCTCTCTTTGCCTTTGTCAAACAAGAAGGGTGATTTTTTTTTTTTTTTTTTTTTGTTTTCGTTTTTGTCCCACATGGGAATTACATATATGTGTCATTCTTATATTGATCAGTGTACAATTAGATCGCATCTGTAATTGAGTTATAATTGAAGTTGAGGAGTCAAAAATATTGATTTTCTTTTTCCCTCTTAACGAAATAAATGTTTTTTTACACACATTTTGTTTTACATAGAAAAATGCAAGCCTATCGGTTCCAATATATGTATATCAGTTTACTATATGAGATATACTCAAGGCATAAAATGCCCAAAGTCCAAAAAATTTAAAAATCCCGGATTAGCTAATCATTTTTAAACAATTTTGTATTTTTTTAGAAAAATGCCACTTCTAATGTTTTATTATGAAAATACATCTCACCCTTAACTCTAAGGCTATGCCATCCCCTAATGTGTTACTAAATAGAAGGATATTATCAATGTCCATAGATGATAAATCATAGCATACATCGTACTGTCGAATCAGAAAACTTACGTGCTATCATATAGCTTTATATTGGCTAAATTCACAAGCTAAAGATAAACGAACTCATACTGCTGACATCTGTCATATAATAAACTAGTGCTTCTCTCTCCTAGTTCTTCTAATTGATTCTTTCATAGAGGCTGATAACAAACAATAACTCTCCTTTGAACACAGCTTACAATTTTCATCATACTATTGTACTCTCCAAAGAGCAACTCTTCTCAAAATCTCATTATGTCATTTGAAAATTTATTAGAAAAATACCAATTCTTCGAATAGAGTTTATTAAAAGTATTTGGGCTAACTATAACCGTTCGTTCTATTTGAAGTAAAAGTACTTAAAAAGTAGTATTTTTATTAAAAAAAAAAACTAGGATTTTTCAAAAAAAAAAAAAAACTATTGGAGATCTCAGTTATTTTTTTATTTAATTTTATCACATAAAATCAAAACTTCTCTTTACTGAATGTTTAAACTGATAAACATTAATACAAAACTAATATGCTAGTACAGTCATTCAATATAAAAAGCTTATATAATTAGTAAATGGAACTTTTTTTTTAACAAATATATGGACATTTAGCGATTGAAAAAAAAACATTTATTAAAACAAAGTTTGGGGGGGGGGGGGGGGGTGAGCATTTGATATAATTACTCCCTATTTTGGGGGCAAATATGCTTTAATTGTTGTTGCCATCACAGCCAATATGGATATTTTGATTTCAGATCATTAAGTCACTTGGTGCATGGCTGACTCAATTGCAAATATAGTCGAAGTCACCACCAAGTGACTCATTTGTTCGGAGTTTGCAATGAGATTGGGCTTCCTAAATCTCTGACTTTGAACTCTCTCTTTGTCTTGGACGAGTTTCGAAGGCGTTGTTTAGACATTTTGTAAAATCTGCCATTTCATTTGAGCTTTTTTTTAGAGACTTCATATAGAGTTGAAAATATGTTTGGATCTCTAATGTCCACAAAATATTGTGTTACTAGAAAAAATTAAGTAAAAAATAATAATAAATCAACCGAAAGATCGAAAAAAGAAAATTATAGTAAAAAAGCGTATTTTCCGAGGAATGGACTTAGTTAGGAGTAATTTGAACTAGCATGATTGTTTCAGAAGTATTTTTGAAAAATGATTTTTTTAAAAGTATTATACTCTTCTGTGACAGAGGTCACCATATGCGACCATAAAATTTTTGAATCTTCTACGACCAATCAACGATCATTAATGCTGTGACACCCTTCACAAACAAATCAAAAAAAAATCATTTTTCCAAATTTTCCGACAATGATTCCACTGTTAACTAATCGGCGTAAGGATAGCAATATAACTCACAGTTATAGTTCGTAGTTATTCGATCTAAACGGAGAAAAAAAAATTGCTCAAGTGGAAAAAATAATCAAAATAAAGAATAATTGCACTATTAATATGCAAGTATAGTGTGACAATGATCCGTATCATACTTGTCCCGCCCCGATATATATATTCACATAGAAAAATTATTATATATATAGATATGTATTTAATTTTATACTATTTTATATTCTTATATCTTTGGTAAAATAATGAATTTGGAGAATTATATATACTTATATATTTAATTTTAGAGTTTGAAAATTATTAGTATATTGTTGTGTTTAATGTTTTGTTGATTATGAAAAAGATTTAATATTTTCATCTTAATTTTTTTAATATATTATTATTATCAATAGGTAATAGGTAGCCATAATTTTTTCCATTATCTGTTGGACCAATCCAATAGGTATTTTTTTTTTTTTTTTACCTATGCATAAGTATCAATTTGGCCAATGAAAATTTAGCATGCACATTTTTTTATTGTAAAAAATAAGAGAGAGAAATAGCATTAATGATGCACGTCCTTTCATGCATTTCATTATAGATATTTGATCACCATTAGATGGTGATCCANATCAATTTGGCCAATAAAAATTTAGCATGCACATTTTTTTATTGTAAAAAGTAAGAGAGAGAGAAATATCATTAATGATGCACGTCTTTTCATACATTTCATTATAGATATTAGATCACCATTAGATGGTGATCCAACGGTTAAAAAAAAATACTCATATATATATATATATATATTAGATAATCCGAAAAAACATCCCCCTATTATACCTAAATACTATAATTAACCTTTTGTTCTCGTAAAACCTAATAATATCCATATATTTTTCGAAACAGAAAAAAAGGTATACATCAGTACTTTTTTGGTCAAACTTAAAATGTGAAATATCTAAAATACTGTTATATATGTTTCAAAAATCTACGACCAAACACTCCCATTATATAAAAGTATTGATAATGCTTCGTCGCAATAACTTTTGGAATATTCTTTTTAAAGAAATCAACTAGGGGTTTTCTTGGATATCAACATTTTAAGGGCATTAACACTATCTAGAAAAAGAAATTAGTCAAAAATTTGACTATAAAGAGAAAAGAGTTATTTTTTTTCTTTTATCCTGTTTTAGAAAATAAATGAGATACGTTTGAGTTTTACAAAAATAATAGGTTAAATATGGTATTTTGCTAAAATAGATGGGATGCTTTTAAGATTATCCATTATTTTTTTAATAAGACTAATGTGAGTTACAACTGCAACAGTAATATATGAGATGCTATTCAATCGCATGTACTAAATGCATGATCATACTTTCTTAAATTTTTTTGTTATAAACGTCTTTCTTGTCCTTAGTTTTGTGCACACTACTTAGTTCAATGCCATGCTTGTAGATTTTTTTAAAAAAATATATTATGAAATTTATATATAAATTGACCTAACTAAGAATCGAACCTCTTTCATTCAAATCCAATGAGGTGTTTTTAAGATTATCTATTATTTTTTTTAATAAGACTAATGTGAGTTACAACTGCAAAAGTAATATATGAGATGCTATTCAATCGTATGTACTAAATGTATGATCATATTTTCTTAAATTTTTTGCTATAAACGTTTTTCTTGATCTTTAGTTTTGTGCACGGTACTTAGTTCAATGCCATGCTTGTAAGCTTTTTTTTTTTAAAAAAAAAAATTATTATGAAATTTACATATAAACTGGCTTAACTAATATTCGAACTTCTCTCGTTCAAACCCCTTCCCTCCCACAAACTCAAGTACTCTCCCAAAAATCAAGTTTCAAGAACTAGCCTCATACCATAAATATGATATTCGAAGCCCTGGTTAATATTTTGCTAATTTAGGTCTGATATAGAATTATATGAATTTAAAATATTGTTTAATGGCCAATTTTCAAATCCTCAATTTTTGTGCATATTGACCACTGTGTTAATAATATCTCCATAAATTTTTAGATTCGTTTGATCTACAAAATATTCTATTAAATTCTAGCGTTATCTATTGGTCATAATTTTAACAATTTTATCATATTACAAGCTCTAGTTTTAAAAATAGAAAGAAAAAAAAAACATAAAAAATTTTATTTATAAATTCTAATAATTTTTCTGAATCTTTGTTTACATGTCCTAATGAATTCAGCAAAGTTTTAGAATAAATAGATGTATTTATTAGAATCTAATTTTTTTAAGTATATATTATTCGCTGAATTTAATAGGTATTGTGTTATAGAACTAATTTTTTATGATTTTATGTTGTTAGTATTGTCTGCCATCACTACAATAGAGCTCATAACTAACTTTACTCTATCGAGCTCAAGAATTAAGAACGTCCCTAGTATAATCTTCTCTGATGTGGAGAAGGAAGACGGAAAGAAAGCGAAGTCTGATTGATCGTGACGAACCTATCTCTTTGTGCGCTGCCGCTACGAGCCTAACTATAGACCACTCCGTTTTTTTTTTTTTTTTTGGATATAAAAGACAGGCCATTAACATATAATTTGAAAAGCATTACTGGTCTTTTGCAGAGTGTTCTTCATGGAATTTTTACGAATTCTGAAGAGAAAAGTAGTATAGGTAAGAGTTATAAGGATCAAATAAGGATAAAAAAAGCATAAAGTAAGTGAAAAGTAGTATAGGTAAGAGTTATAAGAATCAAATAAGGATAAAAAGGCAGAAAGTAAGTGCCCTTTTGTTGAGAATCAATGACTCCAAGTACGTATTTGAAGGAAGCAGAAAACACACTAGTTGAACCTGCAGAGGCATTTCTGCTTTGTATCGTCTATTGACTCATTTTTCTTTTTCCTTTTTCCTTTTTTCCCATTTTTTTCATGTTAAACAATTCCGTACTCTTTTATTTATTTATTTATTTTTTAAATGCTGTCGAGCCAGCTTAATTTCCAAACTGAAAACAAATACGATTCTATAAACTAATCTACGAGTCCAGTTAATGCAATACTTGCATGGAATTAAGGCAATCATGGGGCACACGCGGCTTAACCAAACCAAATGAACATAAGTGCATGTAGTATTTTCCACCTATAAAGGGCTATTTGCGCTAATTATTTTTTTTAATTTTATTCTTTGGTGGTCCATCTTTCTAAATGTGACAACAAATCAGTTGCTACTATACATAATTAATCTGTTAGATTATTAATATTCGTTACAAAATTATTGATGGTGTGACAACGGATAAAATTCAAGGCATCAAAGTGATCCAAGCAAAACGCATTCAAGTAACAACATTCCTTGAGCAAACCGAGAATCAAACCACAAGGTTTTCTTGTCTTGCACTGATTATTATATTTCATATGAGTATAGATATGGCCAGGGAGAGCCGTGGAAGTAAGAAGCGAAAAGCATTTAATCCAGAGAAAGCCAAAAGAGATACCATTGTAAATAACATCAAAGTTAATCTAATTACATTGGCTCATAGATTCCTAGTCAATGACAGCTTCTCCTCACCCAAAAGAAAAAAATAAGAAAAAAATGGGGGGTTCAATATTCATACAAATGCCGGCCAATGAATTGACCATCAAAGTGACAGCTTGTCGTGAACACAATGTTCCAAGTTAAAAAGGAGATGGTTGGCGCCCAAGCCCACCATATATCAGATATTGATCTCAAACTTGTGTCAAACTTGTGTAAGATAATTTATCTTTCTTTGAGGGACGTCTGTAGAAGAAGGGAATTAAGAAGATGGCCAATGTCAACGCCACTGTTCCATTTCCATCTAACCTATTACCGGATGCCGGAAGCCCTGACTGGATGAACAAAGCCGACAACGCGTGGCAACTGACAGCAGCAACGCTTGTTGGGCTCCAAAGCATTCCGGGGCTCCTGATCCTGTACGGAGGCGCGGTGAAGAAGAAATGGGCAGTAAATTCAGCTTTCATGGTGTTCTACGCCTTCGCTTGTGTTCTAGTTTGTTGGGTTGGATGGGGCTATCAGATGTCGTTCGGGGAAAAACTGTTTCCCCTCTGGGGAAAACCCAACGTTGCGTTGGACCAGGCATTCTACTTCAAGCAGGCTTTTCTTGGGAAGATCCCTAATGTGACAATGGTATATTTCCAGTTTGTTTTCGCCGCCATCACTTTGATTCTGATAGCGGGGGCGTTGTTGGGGAGGATGAACTTCTATGCTTGGATGTTGTTCGTCCCGTTGTGGCTAACCTTTTCATACACAGTTGTAGCGTTCAGTATTTGGTCTACTAAAGGGTATTTCGCCCTCAAAGGAATGATAGATTACTCTGGCGGGTATGTGATCCATTTGTCTTCAGGAGTTGCCGGTTTCACCGCAGCGTATTGGGTATGAAACTAAATATATGAATCAATTAAGAACTTTGATATATAACTCCACAAGCTGCATAAATTAATATGATATTTCCAATCCCGCTACATGATAGTTATTGAAGTTACAGAACACAAACAATTTCAAAAACTTGTGTAAAAGCAATTTCATCACTCAAAAAGTGACACTTTGATGTACAATTGCACAACCTGCATAAATATGACATTTCCAAAACCACTACATGATGGTTGATTGAACCAAAACCATTTCAAACTTATGCAAAAGCCTTCTAACTAAAGGGCCATGTTTTTCAAGAACTTTGATATATAGCATAACCTGCATAAAAATGACATTTCCAATCTCATGATATAGTAGTTGATATATAGAAGTTGTCAAACCAAAACAAGCAATGTTTTTTTAGTAAAATCTGCCCGATTTGAAAACGTCACAAACAAGAGTAAGGTCTGCAATTCGCTTTTACAGAAAGCCAAAAAACAATGATACTTACTAAGGTCTGCAATATTTGGCTTTTACAGGTTGGACCGCGACTGAACAAGGACAGAGAAAGGTTCCCTCCAAATAACATCCTTCTGATGCTGGCAGGAGCAGGATTGTTGTGGCTGGGATGGACAGGATTCAACGGAGGAGACCCATACGTGGTAAGCATGGACGCTTCATTGGCCGTCTTGAACACTCATGTCTGCACTGCCACCAGTTTGCTCACATGGCTTATTCTCGACATCACATTTTTCCGCAAGCCCTCCGTGATCGGGGCCGTCCAAGGCATGATCACCGGCTTGGTCTGCATTACCCCAGCCGCAGGTAACCTAAAAATTTCACCTCTTTGAATAACAATGCATTACATCTTAATTAATCAATAAGTCAATAACTCTATCTTATTTTTTCTCACTCGTTTTTTTTTTTTTTTTCCATTGGGGCATTTCATCAACCATATAGGGGTCATCCAAGGCTGGGCAGCCATTCTCATGGGACTTATCTCAGGCTCAATCCCTTGGTTCACCATGATGGTTGTTCACAAGAGATGGAAGCTTCTCCAGAGGGTGGACGACACCATGGCCGTACTTCACACTCACGCCATCGCCGGAACCCTGGGGGGTATCCTCACCGGCCTCTTCGCAGAGCCGAAACTCGACAACTTGTTCTACGGGACCTACGGCAGGTACGTAGGGTTGTTCTACGGGTTCCAGATGGGTGATGTGAAGACCGGATTCCGGCAACTGGGTCTGCAGATTTACGGGGTGGTGTTCGTGGTGTTAGTAAACGTCATCGTTACGAGCCTGGTATGCGTTGTGGTGGGGTTCATCGTGCCACTGCGGATGTCGGATGATGAACTGGAGATCGGAGACGAAGCGGCTCATGGAGAAGAAGCTTACGCCATTTGGGGTCAAGGTGAGAAAGAAGCGAGTTCGACTAACAAGTATGGAAGTGGTCATATTGAGATGATGGCTTAGAGAGAGAGAGAGAGAGAGAGAGAGAGAGAGAGAGAGAGTGACGTACGTACGTTGCATGGATTTTTAATTTGATATAAATTGGTTTAGTTTGGAGAATCTCAAAGATATATATACGCAAAGATCACTTTTTATTAGGAATAAAAAGAAGCTTCACTAGCTAGTATTTAGCTCTCCCTCGCTTTTATAAGTTGATGATCATATTGTATTTTGCCAGAACTGAATTGTAATAAAAGCTGTACTATTTTGATATTTGGTTTCCATACTTGAAGAGAGATACATAGAACTAACTTTTGTGCGTAAATTTTATGTGCTGCTAGGAATAATCAAATGATAAATAGCAGCACATAAATTTGTGCGTAAATCTTTTCTAGAAAGATTTGTAATTGTATGAATACTAGCACATCCTAGCCTTTTATGTCAAAACCAGGAGCTATATATTAAATTAAACCAAAAAGTATTTATTTTGATATGAAAAATGTTCGATGCTAATAGTATAAATATTTTCTTGTCTATAACCAATAAAAACAACATCATTGTTGCAACTATTTCAATGGAGTACTTAACAGGCTCAAAAGCAACTCGATAATAATGATAAATCTTTTTCGCATCATTGACTTATTATACTAAGTAAATTATGTAGAGATTATCCCATACAAGATATTTTTATTGATAGATGAGGAATTCTTACCGATGTCACCTACGCCAATAATCTTGTCTTTACTGTTATTTCCAAAATGACATATCCATAATTTGTTCTTGTGTTGGGTTCTTGAAAGTTAGTCCTTAAATCTTTTCATACCCATTTTTTTTTAACACTAAAATAAGCATCTTTTTTGTAAACTAATGAAAAGAATGAACACAGGCAATAATTTCTCTATGAGGAAATTTGATTTTATTTTTTAAAATATAAAATAAATTTAAAAATCCCCGATCGTTTAGTTTAGTTTTTTTTTTTTAAATTTTTTTAATATTGGATTTATTTAGAAAAATATCACTTTTAAAATTTTATTTAAAAATACCATTTTTTACCACGATGTAATTAGTCAGATTATCTATTCAAAATATAAATTTATTAAGGTACCTGGGCTAACCAGTTATGTTAGTTAAGATAAGAAATCCGGAATTTTCAAAATAAATTAGGCCATCCAATATTTTTCAATTTTTGGGACTTTGGGCATGTGTTTCATTAAGAACCCCTAACTCTATTTTGAAGGCTCAAACTACTGTATGCCACATTTATTTTTACAAAGGCCCAAATGAGTGCTAAACCTAATGGGCCTCAATTAAAGAACACAATGTAGGGATTTAAACGGATCCATGAGATTTTTTGGGCCCAAAATAACTTTTTATAACTATTTTTTTAGGATAATTTTTTAGAAAATTAGGCCATGTATGACCATTGTAGAAAAAAAAAATTGCAAATTTTTGAGAACTGCTAATCCATGAAGAACTGCCAAGGGCTATTCGTGACAAATCCAGTACCACTTACCTTGCTCTGAGTGTTCTTTGAAATTGTAATTTTTGAACTTTTTAGGTTAATTTTGTTTTAGTACTTTAAACCTTAATAAAAAGAAAAGCTAAATCCTTAAAAACCCATTGTTAAGTTTAGCAAAATGTGACCTATGTTTGGTAGGAGGGATTTGTAGAAGGTTAAAGAGAAGAGGAGGGAGAGGTGTAATCCTTTGTTTGGTAGAAAAGATGGAAAGAAAGAAAGGACAAGTGGAGGGGTAGGTCTCCTCTAGGCCCACCAAAATGAATCTCTCGTTCCTTGGGGATTAGAAGGAAGAGTAAAGAAAAAGAAATATGTAATGACACATTTATCCTTTAAAAAATTATTAGAAAGATAATACAATGGGCAATCTAATAGTTTTATGAATCATTTTTACTCTCCAACTTTCATACCAAACAACTTGTTTGATTGTCATGCGTTCAGGGAGCCAAAAAAAGACTAGTTTGCAGTTTATCGTCCATTTTATAAATTTGATGTCTTTTTCGACATTGAATTTTTAGTCCTAGTTGTATATAATTTATTTATTTATTTATTTATT